>JAEANM010007493.1:0-17682 GCA_017656035.1 Myanophis thanlyinensis | reverse complement strand
AAAAAATGACAAAAAAGTTATTTTTATAATGACAAGGATGACATTGGGCCCTCATTATTAATTATTATTTACATCAGACACTGATTATGATTTATGGTACACCCGTAAGAAACAATATATGCAGTGTTATATTTGTTTTAAATGTCGCAATGGTTTTGCGGCTCCCAGGGTTTTTTTTTCCTTTGGAAACGGGTCCAAGTGGCTCTTTATGTCTTAAAGGTTGCAGACCCCTGTCCTAGTGAATTACCCTGTCTTACATTTTGGCTATTGCAACCTTGAAGTCATCCATGGAAGATGAGCCGTGAACTCAGAAACACTTGCCACCTTATTCAGGCCCTCTCTTAAGTATTTTGTATCTGCTGAGAAATCCTGTTAGCAAAAATCAGCCCCATAGTGTCAATGAACCATCACTACTTTATTATGGGTATTGATGGAGTGTGTGCTCTTTTTAAAATCAGTTCCAGTGTCTTCTTCACACGAGGATAGAAAAGAAGTTTCTTTTCATAATCATATAATTTAATCTGAGATCAAACTAATATTTTCCTATCAGCTCTACTATTCTGATACTCAAGAATCTTCTCAGTGCCAATGGAACTAGTTCTATATGAATGTACTCCTGTAGAGTGTGTACAAGGGAATGGTGTATGGAAAGCATATAGCTCTCCTAGGTCTTCAGTGCAGCTCCTACAATGTCTCCCAAATTTACTTCTGAACTGCTAATGGTTTAGAAGAGAAAAAATATTAAATATGAGGTCACTGCATGAGTTGTATTTAATTACATTTAACATGAATTCCATTTAAAACACACTTCAGATTTTATTCTGATTCTCATTCATTTGGCAGATGAATCTTATTACATCAAGGTCACAATGGATTCTCAGTCCCTACACTAATTAAGAACTTTTTTAAAAGAACTTTCTAGTATCCCTAACTTGATAACATTAAGGCACAATGTTGTAATTGTTTGCTTTTTTAATATTTTATTTTTATGTCAAAACCTTGCACATAAAGTTCCATTTCACATGGAAGTTTTGGTTTTAATAATATACTAAGTATAGCAATACATCCCTCTGAGTGATGTTTTCTTCTTTGAAACTGAACCTGGGAGCCAGTAAATGTAGAGTATTTGTTTTATTCTATTTAAATTTCTTTTTATCCAAAATTCATGTTCTTACCTATATCAACAGAATAGCATGTCAAGATTCAAAAGGATATTTTATATGGGAGGGGGGTGATGTTTCCATTTTATATTGTACAAACCAGGTTATATAGAAAACCTCAGGCATATAAATCTTGACACACTACACGTTTAGGTTGCAAGGTCATTGAGGGGAAAAGGGGGAGTTAGTAACGGACGTTCTTATCTTGTTTTCATTCCATAACTTAAGTTCCCATGAGAATTTCTTTTTGGCGCTTTGCACTTGTGGGGGGAGGTGTCTTCTGAAGTCCTTGGACTCTTTTTTGAAATGGTTGGACAGTAATTAACATGTGATAATTAGTGGGGTGGAACTTTGGATTTTACCTGGGCGAAATAATCCCGGAAGCTTTAGTTTCGGGATTCAACAGATCGTACCAGTACAATGTTTTCAATAAAACCTTATTCTTTGGGCTTTGCTTCTCTGGAGTTCTGATTGCATTGACGATGTTGTGTGGAACCCTGACATAGCAATTCTGATGATAGAAAATCGAATCCAATTCTGATGACAGAATACTTTAGCCCAACAAAATACTGTATCCATGATAAGAAATAATTCAGAATATAAAATGTAATCTTTAAAGATTCATAAAACAGTCAGGATAGGAGGCGTGGTGGCTCAGTGGTTAAATACAACTCAGCTTGTCAGTTGAAAATCTGAAGACCCACGTACTGCGCAGTGACATGAGCTTCCATGCTTGCCACAGCTCCTGCCTGCAGTTCGAAAGCATGAAAATGCAAGTAGATAAATAGATACTATTTTGATGCAAAGGTAACAGAGTTCTGTGCGCCCTAGCATATAATCATGTTGGCCACAGGACCATGGAAACATCTTCCAACAACACTGGCTCCCTCAGCTAAGAAACGGATATGAGCACTGCTCCCGTCAGAAACAACTGGACAGGGAAACCTTTACCTTACAAAGTCAATATGAGACACATTTGAGGGCATGGGTTTCTGAGCTTCATAAAATATTATGTTATCAGGGAAAGAAACTTGCTATCAAATTTTTTAAAAATGATAAAACTAGGGAAAAATCCCTGAGATTTCCTGCAATTCAAATTATCTTGGAATAAGTCTGATCAATCAAATCCTATTACACCTTCACCCTCAAGATAATGCACTGCAATTCATAGATGCATTCTTACATTCCTGGTTTACTGAATGTCAAGGTTTTCTGCTGACCTGTGAATGAAATTCTTCTTCTCCAGGTACTCCATGGCAGAAGATATTTGGGTGGCCATATACAGCAAGACAACAGCAGTCACTTCTTCCCGATTGCACTCTCGTAGGTAGTCCAGCAGGTTCCCATAGGGCATATATTCTGTTACTATATAAAAAGGGGGTTCTAGGGTACACACACCTGAAGAAACATAGGACAGCTGATAAATCCTTATATCCTACAATTTTTCAATAAAATATAATCAGTAATTGTCAAAATTAGTAGCACTTGCATTCTACATTAAAATGAAAGGAGGAAATATTAATTTCTCTCAATTAAAGAAATCTAATGATTTTTTTAAATTATTGAGCGATACTATAAAGATTTCCACACAGATAATTTTGACACAATAGTACTTCCACAAGATTAAAAACAAGTAAGGAAACACACACACACACACACACACACAGTGAGAGAGATTATTAACAGTACCCCAAAAGTCCCAGCATTGCAATATGAAGCCTCATTGCTGTAATGCAGTGAAAAGTCACAGTGCTAGGGCATAGCAAGAACATGACAATTATGCCAAAAAGGAGGAAAGAAAGGTCAGTTAAGATGTGGTGGCAGGAATCATAAATGAAGCAGGCCACAATCATTATCATATGACTATGGGGCATTTAAATGGTCATAACTTTGAGGACCAGTCATAAGTCCATTTTTAACATCATTGTAATTTTGAACAATCTCTGAAGAAGTGGATGCTAAGTAAAAACTATCTGTAATTACATATGGTCCTCAGTTTAATTAAAAAAAACTACTTTGAGTTCATTTTCGATTTCTGGTGACAGGAACCTCTCCTCCATAACTTAGCAAAAAAATCATCCACATCAAAGCCTCTAATGGGAGTAACAGGTGGCCCAGCCCTGATACACATAAAGCAATGGTAATTATTGTTTTCCCATTAACAAGATGATTCTATAATCCAGACGCCATAATATTTCTAGTTCTTATAGTTATGAAGAAAAATGAGAATATATATTGCAATAAAAGAGATCATTTATTGAGAACAAAGAGAGACAAAAGACTACACTAAATTTTGGGCTGGGAATTAGAGTTATGAGTGGTTGAAGCTTGGAGGTTTTGTTAACTGTGGTTCTGAATCTATTTAAAAAAACATTCTTTTTTAGGCAGTTGCTGAGTAAGAGATGAATTTCAAGCTTGAAAAATAACAAGGGGGCCTTAACTGCCAATTCTACCACTGCAACCACTTTAAATACATTTGCATAGGTTCATAGTTTGGGGAAAACCAATAAACACAGATTCATTCATTCGTTCATTCATTCATTCACTCACATAAAATATAGGAAACAAAAACTGCAAAGACTGCGGTAGGATGTCATTTACTTTAAGCCGATGTAGTCTTTTTTAACACTATATCAAGTGTGTGGAAAGCTGAAGACAAAACTCTCAGGCCTAATGAGCAAGCTCAGCAAATACAATTTCATCAGAGAAAAGCTTTCCATATTTAGAACTTTGTTCAAACTGGCCCAAAGTAAGTAAAACTTAAATACTATGCCTCAACTGTTTTGATGTGTGGAGTTGGAATGCATATTATATATGTGTGATCAAATTTGGACACTCACCCAATAACTGTACTAGATTTGGATGCTTGATTTCCTTCATGACAGAAGCTTCTTTCAAGAATTCCTCTACCTCCATAGTATCCTCCTGGAAGTTTGATAAGACATTCCTGCTCTTAATAGCAGCAATTAATTTACACAGAAATTTGGGAACAGATGCCTTATTACAAGGGGGGAGGGGCAGAAATGACAGGCCAAGGTACATGTCCAATTTCCCAGCTTTTTTTATCTGGTTCCCAACCCAACCATAACACACAGAAAAGTAGAAGCATACAATGGAAAGATCATATTCAGGAGATCAACACTTTTGCAATCATGACTTTGCATTGTACTTCCAGAAGTGACCATCCAGGACTCTGTATCTGCTCCCAAAATAGGTATTCACAGGTACATCATCCCTTAATTTACATTAAATATTTCAGAAAATAATACTTTAGTCACAAACTTCTTTTCAAAGTGGATCGATAGTAACTCAAGCAAATGATGGAACATCTTTTCACTTGAAAGTACATCTTTTGGAAGGTTAATCTCTGCAGGAAAGGCTTTTACATATATGTATTTTGAATAAGCCTGTGAGTTATTAGCAACATACAGTAGAGATCTGATAAAAGACAAAGCGCTGTACCAAAACTGAGATGCCGGATTCCTGTTGCTGATAGTATGTTTTGTATATATGAATGTGCATAGTTGTCCTAACCAATAATTTGAAATTTCCAGCTTAGAGAAAGAAGGAAAATGTCAGCCAGTTTTAATAGACATAATTTCCTAAATGAACGGAGGGAGAGCATCTCTATTTGTACAGGTAGTCCTCGACTTAAGACCGTAACTGAGTCTGCAACTTTCATCATTAAGCAATGTGGTCGTTAAGTGAATTGTGCAAAATTTTATGTTGTATTTACCATGGTTTTTAAGCAAATCACCACTACTGTTAAGCAAATCTGGCTTCTCCTATTGACTTTGCTTGTTGGAAATCAGCTGGGAAAGTTGCAAATGGTGACCACGAGATGCCGAGATACTGTAATCACCAGAAATGCATATTGATTGCTAAGTCCCTGAATTGCAATCACGTGACCACAGGGATGTTATGGCAAGTGCAAGGACTGGTTGCAAGTCACCTTTTTCAGCACTATTGTAACGTCAAACAATCAGGACTACCTTTAAAAATCTGCCAGTACTACATGCAAGTTCACATGGTTTGTGCTTTTGTAGCCACAAACCTCTGATATTCATGACATCAGCAGTCAGACAAGTACTTTAGGCCTAGCAGTGTACACTTCAGATGCATTTCAATAACACCGCAATACTTTCATCACTGTAATCATACCTTGAGTGTTTTCACTGCAACTGTAAGGTTGTATTTCTTCCATACCCCAACATATACTTCACCATATTGTCCTCCCCCGAGTTTGTGCTTCATGGTGATATCTGTTCTTTCCATCTCCCATTTGTCATGAATGGGTGACACGCCATAGACTGTGGGCTTATTGCATTTGGGTGCTGGGTAGTGCAAAGTTGTTACGAGGCCATCAGCTACCGTTGAGTGGTGGTGAACTAGTTCTGCCAATGTGTTAAAACGACTTTCAGCTGTCACATATACCTGTTAAACAGGAAAGGAAGACCTTACATACACTGCTCAATATGTGGCATAAAAACATAAGCAAGTGAGAAAAAAAGTCCTCTTTTCAAATCAGTCTCCTGAAATGTTCTATGAGTATTACCAGATAGTCCTTATTCTCGAGTTTACTCTCTCACTGCAGAAAATACAGAGGAAGCAAAGACAAAGGTGAAACTTTGAAATTAGAAGTGGAGAAGAAAAGATTATAAAGACCGTTGGGAATCTTTCGATTTTTGTCAGCAGCCAACCTATCATCTTCTCTCCTGTAAAAGAGCAGGAACAGGACTACATGTAGAAATAAAGACAAGAGTGATTTATGGGGAAGATGGTGGACTGAAGATGGCTCTGAAAAAAGTGGAGTCAACATTTACAGCCACGAATAGGGGCTGATGAGTAGATTGGCTCCTACAATCCTCTCTGGATAAAGAGAGACAATAAGATTGAACCAAGTTGTTCTCCTTATGAATGTTCTTCGTGAGGAAGTTGCAAGATTGTTGTCTCTGAAAGGTGGAAAGGGGTGTGTGTGTATGATTTTATATTTGTTAATGAAGAGGAGATGAAGGGATTATGATGAGGATGGGAAGTTGCTTCCTTGGAGGGCTTCTTTTTCTTTTTTCTTTTTGCATTTGTTTTTCTTATTTTAGTCTATTATTTTTATTGCATCTAAAAGTTAATGAAATTATTACAAAAAATAGAAATAAATATTTCTCTTTTAATCTTTTTGGGAATACATGTATAATTTAATGTTTAACTCTTGAGCAGAAAGCTTCCAACCATTGGGCTTAATTCAAGTTTCCCAATTCAGTCCATGGAATATTTCTGACACAGCCTTTCAATCGCAATTCAAGTAGTCTTTTGACTTCTATCTACATTTGGGATTGGAATTTCTGCTGATAAACGATGTGATTGTTAGAAGAAACACATGACTGCATTAGTTAGTGACAGCAATTCTACTACTCCCAGATGAGGTTGTTAGGTTGTTGAATAAGTGCCTCACAGTTCTGCTGCCTATGTTTCAACCTCTCCCACTCCCCGCCATCTATCTCCTCCATCTCTGCCCTTTTGACTGCCCTGAACTCTGTCACCTACTCCTAATGGCCTCTGATCTTTGCCTACTGGCAGCTGACCTTTGCCATCTTCTTCCTCCTGGTACTACCGGTAATCCAGGGTTCAAGTGCTGGGAGAGGATGCAGCCCTGGGATATGCGTGATGTGGCATGGTGATGGAGACTTGTATGCTGAAGGGGGCTGGACAGGCCCAGATACAGAAGAGGCACTGGGACAGCAAGACATTATGCTGTTGCCAGACAAAGAAGGAAGCTGATATCAGTTTTCCAGTGAAGGCAAAGGCTGTGTGGGAGATGCTAATCAGGGTAGTAGCAGAGGTAGAGGAAATCATAGGATTTGAGCTTCCTGCAGATGCAGTACACACTCTGCAGCTTGTGCTGGAAGATCTTCTGGGAAAACTAGCCTGCAGGTTTCAGAGGATAGAGAAAAGTCCAGCATGGGCAAAGCCTACCTGCAAGCTGTCTACTCACTCTTGGCCAGCCTTCCTCAAGCAAAGCCTCACAAAGGGTCAGCAGCTTCCAATATGCTGAAGCCCGCAGGCCAGTTCTCAAGGAATGTTTTTGGTATACCCTGCAGCTCATGTTACTGGCCATTCATGAGATTTGCAGGAGGACGGCTGAACTGAGACCAAGCAAAGGATTTGTGAGTTGGGCTTGCCATTATTCCCTGCTGAAGTCTGCAAACTAATTTTCCAGAAGCACTTTCAACACAAACTGCAGAGTATATGCTGTGCCTCTGGGAGTCCTACATCCATCTGTTCCTCCAGTTGTACTGCCATCACAAACAGTCCCTCCCTCACACAGTTGCTGAGGAAACTGATGCCTGCTTTCCTGCCTTGCTTGGTGACATACAGCATCATGCTTCACTGTCCTGCTGCTTCCTCTCTTTGGCCAGACCTGGTTAACTTCCTTTGACAGATGAAGCTCTGCTACCCTGCTGCACTCATCATACACCTCCCAGGGCTCCACATTTTCCTAGAGTCTGGATCCAGGAAAAAGATAGTGAAAGTCATATGGCCAATATCCATATTTTGATCATGTGACTGTAGAGGTGCTATAATGGCTGTAAGTCATAAGTCCATATTTTTCCAGTACTACTGTAACTTTGGACAGCTTGAATTATGGTTGTAAGTTGAGGACTACCTGTATTGTCATTTGCTTCTTCTGTATTTTCTAACTGGACAGTTCTGAGGTTTGCTCCAGGTACACTTTGGTCTTCTGGTGACCAAGTAATCTGTCCAGAAAGCAACTGGGAAACCATCATTATTTGCTGGAATAACCTGTGATTCCTTGCTCTTGCTTCCTTTTGGTTATTTTCAACTTGATTAGAGTAATATTTGTCCCTCTTCATAATATGCCTAGCAACTGACCCTGTTGACTATCTCCAAGGGATTTATCTAAAGAATTAGGACTAACAACCTTTATTTTTCAAGAAATGAACCCACTACGTAAGCATTTTCATGTTTTCTGTTGTTCACCCAGAATAATCAAGGTATAACTTTTCAAACAATATTTCAAAATAAAAAATATTAATAGAACCAACTTGCATTGCTGTAAACCTGTCACATCAAAGTTAACTGAATTACCATAAGAGTAACTTTGTCGTGGCTACGTATCTGAATATATGTCAACTTATTAGTTATATGGATTTAACTAAGTTTGTCTCCCAAAATGATTTTCTTTCATTTCTGCAAAATAATGCAGAGATGTTGCATTAGAGAGAATGCTGCTGCAGAGAGAATGATGCTGCTACGAACAGAATAGAAAACAGAACCTATTATCTCAGTGCTTCCTTGATCAGTGGCTAATCAACTTGCTCATGCAACACAAAATCAGAAGAACATCCCTTGATAGGAAGGCACTTATTCTTACAAAGGTAGATGGAATTACAGAATAGGAAGCATGTGCTTAAGAACTTGTATATTTAAGATTTCTTTGGCCCAAACGTTATATACATATAGAGGTATTGTATTTATATAAAAAAGGTTTCTCAGAACAGATTTACCTTGCCATCTGTGGTGGTATTGATCCTGTAGTGGTAAACACGTCCCTCGTACCTGAGTGAGATTGACAGCTGTCCTGGACTGCTCTCACTTTCTCGAACAAGGAAGCTGCCATTAATGAGGCTGCTCAATAGATATTCAGCTGCACTCCGTGATACTGGTCCATGATACCAGGAATGCTTCTCCAGGCTGTTTACTGGAGTGATATAGTTACTTGGCACCCATCCTTGTCCATTCTTGGAGCGTACTTCACTCCATTCACCATTCTGATTGTAACCCAATACACGTAGCTTCTCACCTAAGGCAAAGAGAAGACTCCAAATAGATAAAATGGGATTTATTTTAAAGTTGACCTTGTCCTAACCATATAAGAAATAGTCTAATTCACACAAACAAGAATATCATCAAAGTAGTAACACCTAGAAATTAAGCAGAGAGTATATCTTTGTGTCCCATGTTAATGTCCTGAGATATCTCTCAGAAAACAACTAGAACATTTTCTTTGTATTACTCCATTGTCTCATTTATGACTTTTTATAGCTTTTCTGTTCTATAATTTTCACCATGACACATCACCATATTGCACAATATGTTTCCTTAATATTCATCATGGTTAATCTTATTTAATAAGCATTGACCTAGTAAACTAGTAAACTACTATTTCCAATATGTTTAATTTAGCACAATATATGAACCTGCTTATAATGACTTAGTACTGCATTAAGGAGGCCACAGTGAGTTGTTCATCAAAACACAGATTAAAACATTCTTGCTTTAACATTATGTGTAAACTATACCATTATGTGCATCTGATATTAGGTTTATAAAAGTGTGAAACGTTAAAAAGTACAGGAATGAGAAAATATCATAATTACGACCAACAGAAATTGGACAGTGGAATAGCAGATTCGGGAATATGAAAATCATATGCTTGAATAACCAAAGGAGACTCAAATCAGAAGAATTTTTCAGTTCCACTACATAACAGAAGTATTAAGGATCTCAAATTTATTAGGACTCAAACAGATACTAATTTAAATTATATGATCAGATCAAACCAAGTAAAAATACAAGATTATAGAAAATTAACTGTACAAAATGATAACAGATTGTTGGGTACCAAGGTATCGACAATGCAGGATACCAAAGTGAATGTTTACAGATCTTTATACAAGAGAAATAAGATAATTTTGGGTTGGTGGGACTAAGTGACATTTGGAATTATTGAAACCATGTCCATTTACAAAATGTCCATTTACAGGAGATTTGAATGGGAACAAGATGGCTCTTTGACTCATTAACTAGGAACCCATGGTTCTGTAACGTCTCTACAGTCAGTTGGATATCCTGTAAAGCCTGATGGAAGGGCGTAGATTGAATAAGGATATCATCCAGATAACTCTGGATTCTGATTGGAACTGACCGGAGGTGTGCCAATAAGGATGTTAAAACCTTTGTAAATACAGGACCTTATATTGGAAATGATTGCCTTGATAAGAGAATCGTAAGAACCACCTATTTGACAGCCATATTGGTATATGCAGATAGACTTCAGACAGGTCAATAGACGCCAGGAAGTCGCCCTTCCTGACACAGTCCAGAATAGAGTGGAACAAGTGCATCTTAAATTTGTTATACCTAATATGCACGTTCAGTTAAGATCTAGAATTGCCCTCCATTCCCCTGAAGATTCTGCAATCACAATAATCTGGAATGAAATCCTCTCTTTTGTTGGTCGTGGGGCACAAGCTCGATGGCCTGGATTAGTAATAGGTGATGATGTATTGCTTCCTGCATTAACTTTCTCTTGCAGGGGCTTCTACTTATGGGGCAATTTACAAAGTAATTTGGGGGGTGGGGTGGAGATAAACTCCAGAATGAGACCACTCCTGATTGTATTGAGGACCCAACTGTCCGAAACAGTCTACTCCCATTGGTCCGCGAACAGGGCTAATTGCCCACCAATGGGAGGTTCCGTGTAGTACTTATTTGGGGCACTTAAAGGAGGGGTGACCTTCTGTCCCTCTAAAGGGCCATCTATTCTGCAAGGGGGGCCTGTAACTGTCCCTAAAGGGCTCCTGTAGCCTCTTCTGACGTCTTGGGAATGCTCTGTGCTAGCGAGGTAGGTGGAGCTGTGGGACGGAAAGAGGTTCTTCTCTGATACAATAGGTTTCATTGCATTTGTCTACTGGAATGGGAAGGTAAGATTTTATGTTTTCCTTGCCCTCAATTAACAACGGATCAATGGTTTCTCCAAACAATCTATCCCCTTGGAGGGGAGCTGTAGCTAATCACTATTTGGATTTTATATCAGTCTACCAGTGTCGTAGCCAGAGAAGTTATCTGGCTGCTGCAGCGGATCCCATCACACAGGCGGTAAATTTGATGGAGGTCTAATGTGGCATCTGCTCGGTTGCCACAATAATTTTGTTTAAGTCCTGATGCAACCTATGGTCTTGAACAGGCAACCTCTCCTGTAGCTGCCGAAGCCTCATCAATGTGGTTCTATTAAAAAAGGTTGCTGCCGAAGAGGCTCTAACAGCCCATGCTACTGCTTGATGAGGAGAGCATTGACTCTGATCTGCACTCCTCAGGTTTTAAGCCTTCAGTTGGGTCACCTGAGGTGATTGATGGAGAAACTAGGTAAGAGACCACCTCCTCCACCTGCAGTAATTATAGAGTATCAGGTAATTCCTTATCAGGTTGGTAAAATCTTTAATCTGATGTACTAGGGGTAACTTGAGACCCTGGCTTTGACCATTGCCTTTTAATCATGTCCAGGACCACCTGAGGAGTAGGTATTTCCTCATTTTTGGAAGCAGGAGTAGAAAAGAGGGGATTGCCACCTTTCTTGGGCTCCTGTTCAATGGGCTCAGGTGCAGAATTGAGATCTGCCATAGCTTTGACCTTGTAGAGCATCGATCTGAAAAGCCCTGGAGGAAAAAGGCCTGTAACAGAAGGAACATCAGGAGACAGATCCTCATCCTCCGACAAGTCTGCTCCTCTGATTTCACCTTCCTCTGACGCAGAATCCCAGTCTCTTTCAGATGAAGCCTGGGATACTGTAGGCCTGATTTCAGAGCCAGAGGGAACCCCATGTTGTGGAGGTTCATCGGCTGCTATGATTGTGTCATGTCTGGATGCAGTTTGTGGCAAGGCTTGTTGCATGGAGGCAAATCCCTGTGATATTGCTGAAAGAGACCTGAGAGAGGTCTTAAGGTCAGAGACTGCCTCCATCAGACACTCATTGCCCCTAAGACCAGCAGCCATAGGTATAAAGGTTGCTTTGGGCAATTGAAACCTTACAGGTGGCCTGTAAACCTGAAGACGTTGATCAGGTGACAGGGGCTGTACATTGGTTTGCTGTGACACCTGAGAATCTTCCAATGGAATTGGCGTTGTAATAGCTGTTTGAGATGCCATCCTTTTTTCCACTTTAGAAAATTCTCTCTCCAGGGCCTTCTGGCGCCTGGATGCTGCCTTTTCCTCCAATTTGGAAGAGGTCTTTTGAAGGGCCCTGGCCCTGATCTTATCTGATGCTGATCTGGCTGCTGATCTGGTAGATTTGTGTGACCTAGACCTTGACTGTGTAGCCAATTGAGGAGAATTATTCAACTCCTCCATTGCAGCCTGTGTTTGAAGTCTGTCACTCATCTTTTTGTAATTGTTGGCAATTTCAGATAATGAACAATGAGATCCTGATAAGGTCTGTATTTCACCTTGACACAATTTAAAGGTGATTCAAGGTGTTCAGTAAAGAATACTGTTAAAAATTAGAGTTGTTGTAATTTCTCTGATGACCACAAGGTGGAGCTGTAATTCTATCTTGTGATATAATAGGACACAATATATATATATATCTTTTAGCTGTTGCACTAGTGAGGAATTGAGTCTTTTGTTAACAAACAGAAGCCAATAATGTTATTTTTCCCTTTTAGTCTTTGTATATAGTAATCCTCACTTTGGAGTAATTTGCCCAGGTAGATCAAGGAAGAAATTTTTTTTGATAAGCACGGTTGATTGAGGAAGGAAAAAAGGGGGGAGAAGAGGAGGTCCATATGCAAAAAGATTTTCTGCCAAAGCAATTCACGCCCTTTTAAACCATCCCCTTGCCTCTCGCACCTTTTTTAACGTCTCTTCTGCCTCAATTCAGTAAATATGGCATCCCTGAGAGGATTGTAAGGAAGGAACTGATATTGGCACCAGCAGCCTTCCCAGAGCCCCAGGCAGCCGCCTGTGCTCTCTTCTGTTAAGCAGAATAAGCAGTCAGGAGAGTGCTTAGGCTTTCAATTAGGCTTGAAAGGGGGAAAACCCCTTTTCTAGCCATCTGTTAGTCACAACGCGACCTCTGCTGCTAAGTTAAATGAAAAACAAGGGGGTAGCTGCTAAACCGGTCTCCCCCGCAGCAGGAACGAAGCATGAAGGCTGCTGCCCATCTGCGCTGTTAATCAGGCAACTAAAAAGCAGTCTGAGTGAAAAAAAGTCAAAGGCAGTCGGAGGAAGGCAGGCAAACTCTGCTCCCGACGATCAACTGTTTCATGCGGATTGGCTTTCCCTAAGGGGAAGAGATGTGATCCCAGCAACCTCCCTTAAATGCTTTTTAACTCTCCAATCTGACCTAAGAAAGTGAATCCAATAGAATCTGGTTATGCTGAAAAGCTGGAGCAATGAATTTTCCCTGCAGTCACGATCAGACTGAGTCGGAAACTGGGAAAGTACCAGCATGGACAAGATGTTTTGATTGGTCGACTCAGTCATATGATCAACAGGAGGCATAAACCCATTCTATTGGATTCTCTTCTCAGCCACAATGGAGAACAGGACTACTCTATCACATACATACGTTAAATTCAGGGAGCTCACGTTGAAATTCAAAGTGTTCTACAACCTGGCACATAATTCTCTTTTCTGATTAAGACAATCAAATTCAAGGTTTTACATATTATAACAGGAACCACTATTGTATCTCACTCCCACCTTCCCAACTATCCCTAACTTATTTCCTACCCTACCCTCCCATTTTGATCTAACTTACTCGCGGTTGTGAGCGGTCGTGTAAGCATTTCACTGCATATTGTATCATGTATGACTGTGTATATGACCAATAAATTTGAATTTGATTAGTCATTTTGGCATTTTAGTAATAGCTGCCTATTTTTGACCAATGTTACAAATCACATACAATACTATTTTAGATAAAATATTTTCATAGTTTAATTAAATAAAATTTGAGCTTGGTAAATTAAATTTTTAAATCAATTGTAAATAAAGTTTGGGTTGATTTCATTTGCCAAGAAAAAGAAAATATATAAAGGAATATATTTTCCTACATTTAAAGAATTTAAGAAAGTGCAATCCCCTCTCTTCTTGATGAAAAGTTGTAAGATATATTTAGTTCACTGCATGCTCAATGATTTCCCCACATTTGATAATCCTATCATTTCTGTGCCCTTCAACTTTTGCTGTAATAATTATTGTGTGGCATTTTCAGTAAGTACATTTTGTTACTACTGTTACTATTAATGTATGCCAAAGTTAGCTCTGTTTCTTATTACATTCATACATACTTTCATAAGCATAAACAGGAGGAAATTATGTTTACCTTTGGTGATGCTGAGTGTGTTGTCACCACTTGCTACAAAATCATAAAGTGCAACAAAAAGATTGGGGTCACTCTCAGTGGCTCCTAGAAGATTCTCCTTGGAACTCCACCTGATGGCTTCATTCAGTGCCTGTGGTTCAGTGTCACAACCAAAAGGGCGGTGGAGAGCCTCTGAGAAGAGAAGAGAAGAGAAGAGAAGAGAAGATAAGATAAGAGAAGAGGTATTTTATTTTCTTTGAAATGATAATATTTGATAATATAGTGAATGTAGTCCTAAATGGCACATAAAAATCAAATTTAGATACAATTTTATAATCAAAAGATTAGCAGAAATAATATCATATAAAATGTAAAGTCTTCTGCTTAAAAGAATTAGAACTTTTCATCTCATACATGCAGAGCTTAGTCAACAGGAATGTTATTAAGCACATGGAACAATGGAATGGTCAAGAGGATTGTGGAGTTGTTCTCCTGATCTGCACATAATCAGAAGCCTCTAGCATCCACTTGCTTTGCCAGACAGTGAAGCTCCATCAACTGCTAATGAAACAAACATTAAAAAGCAAACTGAATGACTAAGAAAATGCCATTAACATCTGATCACAATCACTTTAAATTATGTATTTGTGCATATCTTAAGAGATATACATAGAGTACAGAGATATTTAATTGTACTAGATCAAGTGCCAATATACTGTTTAACAAATTGTATGTACAGATAGACCATGCTTACTAATTGCCTCATTCAATCTGTAATGGATTTAGCCCATTATGTTCATATGTTGTCATAGTTGTAAAATGGATTGGTCACATTATGACTTGATTTTATGACCTTTTTTCCTGTGGACATCAAGCACACCAGTGGTCTGCTATAGGCACAGTTTTGCCATATATAGGAAGTGCTGGTTTTCAGCAAAACTACCATAAAACATAGTCATATGACTGTGGAATGCTGCAAACAGTTGTAAATGAAGCCATGTTGCTAAGCACCTGAAGTTTGGTCACATAACTGCAGAGGGACCCCAACTGTTGGAACTTCGAATCTGGGTCATAAGTCCTATTTTACAAGTGTGTCATAACTTTGAATGGTTGTTAAGTTGAGGACTACCTGTACTGATTATATCTTATCATATGCCGGTAGATGATCTCTTCTAGTGGCTTTATGGGGACATCGGATAGCTCCTTAATGGAGGACTGAGGTCTACCATCTGAAATCAAATGTAACAAAGCAGTGCTATTCTCCCTCATCCTCCCAATTCTGAATTCTTGGAGATGATCCAGAATGTAACTGAGACAGCAAGCATAATCAGAATGATTGTATTCTTTCATCCCAGATTTACCACAGGTTGTCAACAAGAGTGACCAATTTAGTTTTAGTTTTATCTCCAATCAAAAATGACAGGCACTATCTGTAGTAAGAAGCAAAAAGATTACAATAATCTCAAATATCTCAGTGATTAATCTCTTTCTTTAATCTCTTTAAGAAACTCTCTTACAAACAAATTGGAAAAAAGACTGTTAAAAGGTCTTGATAATTACAATTGAAACAAATGTTTCTTTTAATGTATTACTTTCAACAATAATCACCAGTTACTAATAAACAGATAGCAAACTGGCCATCCTCTGTTCTGAACTAGTAAGATCCATGTAAATCAAGTTTAATATATTTTTAATCCTTTCAAGAACCTTGAGAGACACATACATTTTTACACAGTGATAGATTAAGAGCCATGCAAACTATGGTTTCCCAAGCATACCTTTCAAATCAAGAAAATTGGAAGTAGACACTTCCTCAGAAAAGGAGCAGAGTTTCTCATCACTCTCTCTGTCGAAACTACTTGACTGAAGCACTATCTCCACAATCATGCTGCTTCTTACAGAAAGCCCATCCAACCACTCTCCCAAATCCAAAAATCTTCCTACAACACAGCATGCTATGCAGACTACTGAAAAGAACAGGAGCCAACAGGAAAGAACAGTTGGTGTGGGAGGGGAAGCAATGAGCAAAGCATTCATTTTAGCAACTGGAAACAGGAGACATGAGCTTTTCCAACAGCTAGGAAGCAAGGAACAAATTCTACATTCAAACATTTCTGAAACTGATAGGATACAACAATGAAATTAATTCACAGTTTAGAATTAAGATTGCTGAATAGAAAAGATTTCCCCCCCCCCTTTATAGCTGACAGTTAACATATATTGACAAGCCATATATTTTTCAGTGTGTATAAAATTAAACTATGATTTTGGTACGAACTCTTCATAAGCTACTAATTTATGGTTTTAACAAAGGACAAATGTCCAACACCAACTGTCAAATTTGCTTGGCTTTCAATTTGATACAAGATTGCACTCGGACAACACAGCAAGCCTGGCTTTTGGCTAAACACAAGTGCATCTGGATGACTCACATGACAAGTGGCAGAACTGTAATGTTTACCCATTATTTTAGGTTGTACATCATGAATATTCAGTACAGGTAATCTCATTTATGACTATAATAGTGCCTAGAATTACGGCCATAAATCATGCTGATTATTAAGTGGATCACCATGTGCCTAATATGATTGTATGACTTTTTTTTTTGCAGTGGTGATTAAGCAAACATAGCGGTCATAAAGTGAATAGCCTGGTCATTAAGCAAATGCCACAGGCATTATGTAAATCCGTTGTTTGCAATGGCATTTTTTGGCCAGAAACCTGAGTAAACACTGGTTTCCGGAAAAAAACCTACAGCAAATCATGGTCATATGTCCACACGACACAGCAAATGGCTGTAAACGAGACAGTTGCCAAGCACACAAAATGCAATCGCGTGATCCTGGAAGGAGGATGCCAGAACTTCAAATCTGGATCAGAAGTACCATTTGGGGGAGTCTGTCATAATTTCAAATGGTCACTAAACAACTGGTTGTACGTTGAGCACTACCTGTAACTGCATTGTTATTGATGTCTATATTTTTAGGACAGATTGTTGGGAGGGTGCTTGGCGCTTAGCTACAGATGGCCCTAGAATGAAGCAGACTCTTTTCAGTCTAGGATCAAGCCAGTACTGAGATGGCATTGGTGACAGAAGCAGATGATCTCTGGAGGGCTCAAGGTATACAACCATCCTGAACCTGAATTTCTCAGTGGCTTTCTATATGAATGACCACAATGTCTGGTAATGTCAATTTTTTTAGTGATGTTGTAACTTTGAAAACAGTCATTAAATGAAATGTTGTAAGTCAAGGACTACCTGAACTGTTATTTTCAAAATAGCTACATCTCTAAACGCATTTTTCCAGTGAAGGCAATACATTACAGGTTATATCAGGGGGTCGGGGTCGGGAACCTTTTTGACTCAGAGAGCCATGAAAGCAAAATATTTGGAAATTTATTTCAGTAAGAGCCATATAA
>JAEANM010007492.1:0-17682 GCA_017656035.1 Myanophis thanlyinensis | reverse complement strand
CGAATTACTTGGGTCAGGCTCATGGCTGTCATGGAAGCCATGAACTCCTGAACAACCCCAGAGGCCAAGCTGGCAGACGGTAAATTGAAGTCCCCCATGACCATAAGTCTGGGGGTCTCCAGCGCCAAACCAGCCACAACCTCGAGAGCTCAGGCAGGGCCGACGTCACATGGCAGGGAGTCAGGTATGTGAGCAGTAGGCCCATCTGAACTGTGGAACCCCACTTTACATAGAGGGATTCACATTTGGATATCTGCGAAACAGTGACTTCCCTAGGACATAGATCCTTCTTAATAACCACCACAGCCCCACCACCCCTTCCCTGAGCTCTCGGCTGATGGAAAACTCAAAACCCAGGTGGGCAGATTTCAACCAGAGGGACACCCCCCTCTGGGCCCACCCAGGTCTCGGTAATACCTGCCAGGTCTGCTATCCCCTCTTGAATCAGATCACAAATGAGGGGAGCCTTGTTTACAATGGACCTGGCATTACACAGCATCAGCCGAAGGCCTCGGGACCGAGAGCACACACTACTCGGGGAACGGGAAGGAATTTGGGGGTTGGAGCATGCTACCATATGTAACCAATGGGGGCGTGCTCCCCGAACCTGATGTGGCCCCCTATACCCACCATAGTTGCCCCTCCCGCAGACCGTGCTAATAGATTGCACCTCCTCCCTGGACTCCCGAACCACCCCGACATGCCCAAACCTCAACCTGGCCCTAACCTCAGATGGAAAGAATTCCCCCCCCCGTCCAAACAACCCCTCCCTAACCCCAATGAGAAATTATTAAAAAATGGCCCGATGAATGGGCCCCATAAGGGATAGAGACAAGTTCATGATCCCTCAAGTCCTTGCGCCAGTGAACATAAGTCCGGTCGACCGTATCTGAAACCAGAGGACTAGGTCTATGTCCAGCTGTCCAGAGAAAGTCCCAAAATCAGTCCGTATCAGTCCATTGGCGGCCATAACCGAACCTCTCCCGTCCAGAAGAACAAATCGGCCAGAAGCCAGATGGACGAAGCCGCGGAGAATGCCGGGGCCAGGTGGATATAGCCATCGGAGAGGAGGAACCAGACCATTGCCAAGGACCAGATGGATGAGGCCACCAAAGATGCTGGTGCCCAGTGGATGAAATTGATGAGGGGGGGGTCCAGGTCACCGCCAGGAGCCAGATCGAAGAAGCCCTTGAAAATGCCGGCCAAGGGAACATGCTGGCCAGGGACCAGGTGAGTGAGGTTGCTGAAAGTGCCAAGGCCAGGTAGATATAGTCATCAAGGAGGGGGAACCAGGTGAACAAGGCCATCAGCTCATCTCCCCCACCCTCGATCCAGTCACCCTCCTCTGGCCAGAAAAACAAGCCGGCCAAGGACCAGGTGGACATACTGGCTCCTGGAAACCCGGCCGGGGGACAGGTGGTCCGGAAAGGCCTGACCAGGAAGCAGACAATCTGAAATGACCAGGGTGTGTGTGTAAGCAAATGAACAAAGCCACCAAAGGCGTTCCCCCACTGCAACTGCCTCGCATTGAAAAAAGTCTGGCTGTGGGAACTGCCGTGGCTGTTGCTGCCCCTGCCCCAAGCCGCCGCCTAAATCACAAGCCACCGTTGCTGCTTCTGACCTCCTTGTCATTCTCGCTGAGGCCCCTTCCTCATTATCTCCACGCAGTCCGGAGCACTGCCAGCCAAACCGCTGGCCAGGCCGTCGCCCACTCCAGCTCTCCTCCATCCAGCTCGCCTCCAACGACCCCGGAGCCGACTTCGCCACCACCACCATCCAGCTCGCCATTTCCTGGCCCGGAAAACACGCTGGCCAGGAACCTGTCCGGTAGTGAGACCACCAGGGACCAGGCGGACACAGCTGCTGGGGGGGGGTTTGGGGGGGACAGAACGCGGCCGGCAACCAGGCTGCTGCCCCCCCAGCCTACCACACCCGTTCCTGCTCAGCTTGCCACATCCTCAGCGGCTAAAAGCCTCGGGCCAGCCAGCCGGCAAATCAGCGACCTCAAAAGTCGCCTCTGCTTCCAACTTCTCCTCTCCTCAGCTCTCCTCTGCTGCTGTTCCATCTGCCTACTGTTGGTAACTCTTCTTCAGATGTTATTTCTCGGTCGGAGAAGAAGACGCGGAGCGAAAAATGCAACCACCATCTCCCCCCGCCAGTTCAGTTTTATAAATAAATAAAAAAACTCCCACAAACATGCAATACCAAACAAATAGATGCAATATATTGGGGAGAGAACACCCCCCCCCCAAAAAAAAAATCCATGCACCTGCACCCTTTATCTACCAGCCAGAATCACAAATAGCCTGGCCTGTTTACAAACTCAGATTTTTGGAGTTCATGACATGGTTGGAGCTGGATGAAACTCCAAGGAGATAATATTCCAGATGGCAGGACTGGCGTCAGAGAAGTAAAATGGTCTCCATAAACAAATGCTTTTCTCCCTTGCCATCTAAGTGCATCCTGCTTTTCTAGGCCAAAGAAACATAACCAACTTCTTTTTGTGTCCCATAAACATTTCTCTGTAAATCCTACTTTTGCTATCTCAGTCTGTGGATCAATTCCTGCAGTGCAAGAAATGGGCAAAGATCAGAATATCCATGAACACGAGAGCTGTCCATCAAGGAAGAGGATTAGTTAGTATTATTTCAGCTTTGTCTGGGCTTCATGTGAGTAGCTTCATGTGAGCATTGCTGCCCAATCTCTTCTTGGCCATAGGAGATGTTGGATACTAGTGGAGCTCCAGTAGAGATGTCCTACCAGAAAGGCAGTACAGCTTGAATCAGGGATTCTAATTGGGCACGCTGTTATTCTGGCTCCCCGGGTCAGACGATCAGGGGAATTTGTAATATCTATCAGAGCTTGCCAGTTTTTCCAACTCTGTTGCTTCCTAAAGTGTTTTTTTTTTGTCCTAGATAGGCATCTGGATATTATTATTGATTTCTGCTGACTCCCCTGTATTTCCTCAGAATTAAATCCACTAAAAATGGAAGCTTGAACAATAGTAGTAAGAAGTTAATTAAATTCTTAATGCACTGTGGTGTACACAGGAATAGGGCAAATAGAGCAATAAGCATGCACAGCGATCTTCTCTGAAAAATGTGGTAAGTAAAAATGGAAAAATAATTACAGAGATATCAGAAAAATAGTTATGAAAAGGAAGGTATAGATATCTAAATGAGTAATATCAATATACACACAAAAAAACTTATTATCTTGCCATAGGGCTTGTTTTATTTTAAAAAATAAACCCTGCCACAAGATATAAGCTTTTTGTGTTTATGCTGATGTTATTCATTTAGGTTTTTAAAATTATTTTACTTGGTTTTCAAAATAGTAGGAGCTGTTAGAGAACCCATTGATGGAATGATGCCTCTGTTGATTTCCAGTAATGTTAATCTTAGGTGACAAGATAGGTGACAACTCGCAAGACAACAGGAAATATTCTCAGCCAGAAATGAAGCCAAGAGCACTTCTGACTGAGCAGTTCTGCTTAGTTGAGTTAACAGAGAACTTTCCAGATAAGAAGTGAATACACCAGGCCTGTCAAACTTGTGGCCCGCGGGCCGGATGCATCATGCACTGCCCACGCCTGGTTTAGCAAAGGGGAAAAAAGTCGCGATACATTACGTGATGCCGCTGTGACGCCGTGAGTTTGACACCCCTGGAATACATAGTGTTTCCATTGCTGAGTATGGAAGAAAAGATGGGTGAATACTCAAAGCTTTCTCTATTTATGCCTTTCAGTTTTGAAAAGGCTGAAGTTTCAAAGCTGAGGGTGACATCTTAGAGAAAAAAAACCACAATGCTTTGAGTTATTTCCTACTTGATTTCTGAAAGAAAGAAAGAAAGAAAGAAAGAAAGTGTTATATGCATAATAGTTCTTCATCCCTAACTGCAAGAACTAACTCATTGTTGCTTGAAATACCAACATCAGTCATGAAGTATTGGTTTTTTTTCTGCTCAGCATTCTAGGGAGTGAGTTGAAATCTTTTCCAAGTGGTACGAAGGATTGTCGTAATGACCTGCAAACTGGAAACTTGCTGCTGTTTTGTCATTTTTGTAATTCCCTGTTAACAAGGAAAAGTCTACATTAATTTAAAAAAATCTAAGCATAGAACATCAGCGGAAAAAAAATTATTTCTGCTGAAGAAGAAAATGTACTTTCCAATGGATAATTCTAGTTGCAGAAATCAGAGTGAGAGAAAGAGCATTGTAATCTGGCAGTAACCTCAACTATAGAACTGGAAGCCTAACAGAAGCCCGCAGAGAAACTTCTAAAAGACATTTCTGAGCTTTAGACTGTCTATAGTGATAATGGACCAACGGCAAGCTCTGTTTTTATGGTTCTTAGATCTTTCCAATCCCTAGGTTCCAACCAAATTAATTTGCAAGCTATTTGTATCAGCTTGATAGACTAAACAATTCTACGTTGAATAAACCCCATTATCCTCTCCACCCCAAATTTCAACCTTATTTCTATTATGTTACTATGTAAAATGTATGCCCTTCAGTGCTCAGAGGCCACAAGGTTGCCCACTCTGAGTTACAGGAAGCCTGAGTAAAGAATTTCATACACAAATAAACCACACTGTGAATTTTAAGCATGCTCTACAGATTACCACCCTGTAAAGTGATAAGAAGTGAGGAACAGCAGTTTTAAAGCTCATACTTTTCAGAGCCTTACTACTGAGCAGCATGAGACAACCATGAAAGGCAATGGATTAAAAGCAGAAGAGGCCATGTCAAAACCTGTTTTCCATATGTCAGACTGGCCCAGTTGACCTTGAAAGTAATATATCATGCCTGGAATGGGCACCCCTTGTGTAGATGACAATAGGGCTTTCTTACTGTTTCTGAATGCCACAGGAGTTTTGGTTGCTGCTGCTGCTGCTGTTGCTGCTGCAAGAAAATAAAATTGCTGTATCTTAAAAAAAAATCAGATAGAAGTTTAAAAGCTGATCTAAAGCATGTTTGTAGCTATTTAAGGTGGGGTGAAGGACTTCTGGCCCCTCAAGATAGAAGGTGTACTCTGCAATACAGGTAGTCCTCTACTTACAACCATGTTTGAGCCCAAAATTTCTGTTGTTAAGTGAGACATTTATTAAATGAGTTTTTCCCCATTTTACAACCTTTCTTGCCACAGTAGTTATCATTGCAGTTGGTAAGTTAGTAACACAGTTGTTAAGTGACTTCAGTTTCCCCATTAACTTTCCTTGTCAAAAGGTCGTAAAAGATGATCAAATGACCTTGGGATACAACCAGCTGCCAAGCATCTGAATTTTGATCACATGATCATGGGGATGCTGCAAAGTCATAAAATGTGAAAAATGACCATAAGTCACATTTTTAGTGCTGTTGTACCTTTGAACAGTCACTAAATAAACTGTGGTAAATCAAGGACTACCTGTATCTAGGAGCAACAAGACACAGCATGGCTTTTCACAATGTATCTACTGCTCAATGTATTCCACACAACTGCTTGGGAGTGATGCTGAACCAACGATACGAAAGGCACCTGCCCAGGACTTAAATGGCATTTTGACATGTTGTCAGAATGCAGAATTTTGCAGGGTCTGTATAGTTTAGTTCATCTTGAAACCTCAGAGAAGTTGCAGATGCTTAAGGTGGGCTGGAAATTCTTCATAATACATTTTTCTTTAGCTGGCTTGGTTTCACCTAAACTGTCACCAGTGGTTGGACTGAATAATGACAGAGTTTCTCACCTAGTCATAGGTGGTAAATCTTACTTTGTATGCTGGCTTTTGTTTCTTTAAAAAAACTGTCTCGCTTAGTCATTATAGCTAGGAATGGCAATTTCGTATAATGGAAAGTTAAAAAGAAGAGCTTTCCTGCGCAGACATTCCTGGAACTGTATATTCCCATTTCAAAATGGGGGCAGTGTGAAATGTGCTTTCGTCCTTTTTTTATATACTTTCTTTTAGTTTCATTGATAGCTTAAGGAAAAAAAGAAATAAAGTAAATTTGCTTATTGATAGTATTCATTCAGTTGCAGCATAGCAAATATTGGCACTATTAATAAAATGTAGCACGTTACAAAATTCCTTCTAGTGAAAGTCTGGAATATCAGAAGCCAGAAGTGTATGAAGGCATAAGAGAAAGTTCAGATACTCTTGGTAACCACCTTATTCCTTCATTTTTATAAGCGTAGTACTGATTTTTTAAAAATGTATTTTCTATCATAGAAAGCCAGTTTGGTGCAGTATAGCGGCTAAGGCCTCAGGCTAGAAACAGGGAGATCATGAATTCTAGTCTTACTTCATGCAGCATGCCAGCAGGGTGACATTGGGCCAATCCCCTCTCTCTGAGTCCTAGAAGCATGCAATGGCAAATCACTCCCAAAATGCTAAATTACTAAATTAAATACAATTGATAGAAGGCACTTCTTGATACCCCCATCCCCCATTCATATAAGCACTCAGGAAAAATTCAGGGTTGAGAAGCATCCCAGTTACAATCCTGGGTGTGGTCACACCCCAGTTCAAGCAAAATTCAGTAGAAATATTACCAACTGTTGTTCCCCAAACTTGTCAGGATTCAGCTTTAGTTTGTCAAATTTCATCCAGGCTAAATAGTTCAGTCCAAGTAGCTGCCTACAGTGCAAGCCAACATAGATCTAGGAACTATCTGCATAAAGATGATACTAACACTCCCTAATATTCTCTCCCAAGGCTTCATAGATAATAAACAGACTGGAAGAGAATAGAACTACACCATTCAAAGGTTGGGGCGAGGAAGAATAATTCCTCTTTTAAAGTTGAGAATTTAGAGCTCTTAGATTGAGCTTTTTATCTGGCTTAGCTTCTTGTTCTCTTTGGAAAATTTATCAGATAGTTTTCTTTAATTTTCCAGCTACAACTTTAGAAATATTTTATTTGAAACAATAAATAAAAATCCAGACATTCAGATGAGTTAATACTCAATATCATACCTACATTTTTCTATTTTCACCATCTTTGGGTCAAAATGCAACACAACAACAAAGACAGCTTTTTGTTGTTAAGTTATATTTCAGTTATGTTCACCTTCTCTCTGAATCGGCAATGCATTTGCCTCTACTGCTTCCATAATTCTGTAATTCCATATTATAAATTTATTTGGATTCAGTGTATTTCCTTATATGTTTTATAAAGTATCTGATTCTTTAAACATGCTTTTCTGACTTTTATACAGAAGTCATATAAGATTTTACCCTGCCTAACATTTTACCATGGCTAATTGAGTTATTCTAAACTGAAAAGTTAAAACAAAGGTTTCATTTGCATCCATACAATATTTAGTCCTCATGCTAGAATAGCAGAGAACGGGTGGAATGGCTCCTGTCTACCATTTTTGGTGGATAGAACCACAGAAGTCCTAGCATATAAAATATATACATTTTCTACAAAAAATAATCATTCTTCTATTGAAAATCTTTATTTACAAAAGGAAAATTTGTTCAAAGTTTGTAAATGTAAAGTTATCCAAGGAATTCTAGCTTTGGCTCTCAGAAAAAAGAATGCAACATATCATATAGCCTAATAGATAAAATCTTAAACATACTGAGAAATGCTGCACAGATTATATTTTAGAGGTTAATCATATTTTACATCTGTAAGCCACTTGTTTGTGTCACAGGTAGCTTCAATTGTTCAAGCCACTGATTATTTGGGGCCACATTCAGCATCTCTTAGTAATATGAACAAAATGGAGAATCAATTTCTGTTGGCCACCTCTCAAATTTTCAGTTAATATATGTGGGATTCAAAAGAATACGGATGTCCAGAAATGACTTTTCCCCAGAATATAGCAAGCTTCAGATATTATTTATGGGCTTCTTGGCTGCTGGGGTGGTAAAACTCTTCTACCTCGGCTAATTGAAAAAATGCTGAAATGATTCACCATTGTAGTTTTTAATTAAAAAGTATGCAGAAAATAAAAAATAAGCTATGTTTATTGGTACTAAAATATGCAAAATATTAAATTCAAGATCTGAAAAATAAAAGCACCCATTTTTAATTGAAAAGTACATTAAAAAAACACGGGATTCAGAAGTGAGAAGTTCCTATTAAAATATATAGAATGTGTATCTTAAAATATTTTCCAGACACATCTTTGGGAATTCCATGAGAGACATAGAACATTTTTAGGCTCATATTTATTTTGACAACTTTTGCCCTATTCCAAAGAGTAAGATTTAAAGGCTCTAATCTAAATATTCTCTCTATGGATCCTATTTATATTAAATGTAATAATTTGAGAAATATCACATGAAATAATAATACCAAAGTAGCTAATACATTTGCAGTTGAGACTATTTTTAAATTAGATAGCCTTTTTTAATAGAAGTAGAATGCAGCATTAAGGCAGTCACAGTACTAAATTCTAAATCTTCTTTAGAATAGCAGTTTTGAAAAGCAGGGAAAATTTCTTTTCAACCATTGTGATTACATAATTTCAGCCTTTAAAAAGTGGTAGGGATTGGGGAAAAATATAGGAATATCAGGAGGAGCATGCTGATCAAAATGGGAAATATGCATCCCAAATATTCCACACAAGAATAAGCCTGACTCCAAAAAGATCAAGCTATCAGCCTGACATGAATATCTAGGAAGAGTCTGGAAAAAATAACCAAACAATGAATCTATGACCACCTAAAAGCAAACAAAGTCATAACCAAAAGCCAACATTGGTTTGTCAAAAATAGATCATGCCAGACAAATTTTATTGCATTCTTTGACAAAGTGATGAAATTACTTTGAAATGATTTGGATATAATATACTTGGACTTCAATAAGGCATTTGATAAAGTAAACTACTACTTGATAAGATAAAAAAATGTGGGTTAGCCAAGATCACCATCAGATGAAATCGTAACTGGCTGACCAAAACTGGATGCAGTATTCCAAGTGTACCTAAACTACTACTTGATAAGATAGAAAAATGTGGGTTAGACAGCATCACCACCAGATGGATTAGTAACTGAATGACCAACTGGACTCAACATGTAGTCCTCAATGGAATTGCATCTACAGAGAGGAAAGTATGCAGTAGGGTACACCAAGGCTCTGTTTTAGGCTCAGTACTCTTCAACATCTTCATCAATGATTTAGAGGAGGGGATAGATGGGGAACTCATCAGATTTGCAGACAACATCAAGCTAGCAGGAAAATCCAACACTCCAGAAGATACAGAAGAATCTTGACAGACTTGAACATTGGGCACTATCTAACAAAATGAAATACAACGGTGAAAAAAGTAAGGTTCTACATTTAGACAAGAAAAACAAAATGCACAGGTATAGTATATGTGGTACCTGGCTCAATAGTAGTAACTGTGAGAAGGATCTTGGAACCCTACTGGACAATCATTTAAACATGAGCCAGCAGTGTGCTGCAGCTGACAAAAAAAGTCAACACAGTTCTAGGCTGCATAAACAGAGGGATAGAATTAAGATTATGTGAAGTGTTAATACCACTTTATAATGCCTTGTTAAGACTACACTTGGAATAATGCATCCAATTTTGGTTGCCGCGATGTAAAAAAAGATGTTGACACTCTAGAAAGATACAGAGAAGAGCAACAAAGATGATTAGGGAACTGGAGGCTAAAACATATAAAGAATGGTTGCTGGAATTGGATGTGTCTAGTTTAATGAAAGGAAGGATTGGATGATATGATAGCAGTACTTTAATATCTAAGAGGCTGCCACAAAGAAGAGGGGATGAACTTATTCTCCAAAGCACCTGAAGGCAGGACAAGAAGCAGTGGATGGAAGCTAATCAAGGAGAAGAGCAACCTAGAACTAAGGAGAAATTTCCGGCAGATAGAACAATTAATCAGTGAAACGACTTTCTCCAGAAGTTGTGGATGCTCCAACACTGGAAGTTTTTAAGAACAGACATTGGATGACCAATTGTCTGTAATGATATAGGGTTTCCTGCTTGATGACAGAGTTGGATTAGACCTCCAAGGTCCTTTGCAAGACTGTTATTCTGTTATTCAGGTTAAGAAGATTAAAGATTCTGCAGTTATGCAGGGATATTGTATTTCCATACTTCACTCCTATTTTCTGTAGTAATACTCATCAATTATACAGTCTTGCCCTGAGATATAAGATACAACATAATTATCATAACATCATAACATGGTGGAATTCCTCCACCATGACCTAGTTATTATTATTGGTAATGCACAATGGCACATTTCTCTTACCCATCACTGAAAAGCAACATTGCAAAAACTTACTATGGAATTATCTTGGGTCAGTTTCCAGGAAGGTTGTTATAGGACTTAACAATAAACCAAATGTCAACTGTGTCATTATTTCTTGATTTTATAATTGTAAATATGATATGAACATGTATCAAACGGACTCATTAATGCATGAAGTGGATTTCTTTGTATTTCTGAGTGATTAAAATGCATTATTTGAACATTATTCCTCATATCCTAATTTCATGTCATGCACCTTTCCCCACACAGATGCTAAATCAGGGTACAGTCTAAGGGATTTTCTTTCAAGAGGTGAGCATGGGGCTTGACAGGGAAATTTTCTTCTGCCTTTTGCTGATGTAGTCATGCTTTCGAAGGATCCTTATAGAGTTGGTTGCTGGATAAGTAACATTAAACATATGAAGAGCCTTCTCATTTAAAGGAAACTCTCAAATGGTGAAATCCCACACCACACCTACTAATAAAAACCAAAACACCTCTTCTCTAATACCATTTCCTGAAATGTGTTAAAACACGTAATTCTGTTTGGTTGAAAATTTTCAGTGATCAAGTATATATATTACCACCCAGAGAGGCGAACATCACACTTGCAAGTAGACAATCAAGTTATTGGTAGATACACTACTCTGATTCTAGTTTCCAGATCTGTAGCAAAGTAGTTTTTCTACTTAGTTTAGATATAATGGCTTGGAGGATTTGTCTCTTTTTCATTTTAATGAGTACTTGTTCTGATGTCATTACTGGTTCAATTTTTGAACATATCAAAGATTCTATTCAGAAGCTAGAGAATGATTTTGTAAGTATGCTTTCAAACTTTCTTTTATATGTCTCTTTTCTACTTTTGGTTGAATACTACCATAGATACAGCTAGAATTTGGTACAACTACCCAGTTTGATGTAGACTTTTAATAATTTAGAAAACATTGCATTTTAGTTCTTTGAGTCTGGGGTAAATTCTGTTGACAAAAAGTTTTGCAATTATAACTACTAGCTCATGCATACATCACTGTTTATTTTAATACATCTGACAAAATTATAAATGGTGTATATATATATTTTTCTAGGAGTTCCTAGTTAAATTTGACTATTTAAGAGAAATGGGTAGAGTTGTTTACTTGTTCAATTACATAATCTGAGGTATTTCATTTTGAATGAGCAACCTCTACTACTTTTTCATTGACTAACATTAGAACATATATGTTGGCTAATGCCTTCTCATACGGTAGTTCTAGAACAAATTAAACATCCTTATACAAATGTATTTTTCTCAATGCTTTCATTCAAAAAGTGTCAAACAATTTTCATATTTTGTAATTTATAATTATAGAAGATTCTTGAAAATCAATATCGTTTAATTGTTGAGCTTGACAGTTCATTCATATCATTCTCAAGAGATTGATATCTTTACCCGAAGCAGGTTTTGGTGTTGATAAAATTTGGCTGAGGATGTATCACCACAAGCTGAATTATATACAGTAATTACATAATATACATTATTCTGCTTATGCTAATATGCTGTGCTTGGGAAGTTAAAATCATTCCATGAGTTCTTCTTACTTCTAATTTAAAAGGAAGCAACAAAGTTAAAAAATATTTTAGTTCTAAAACATTTATTTCATTTTCTAAGCTGAATTTATGAGCAGAAGTAAAACAGAGGAATCAGAGACCAAGTATTACTGTAGTTTTTTTAAAATGTCCTACATATAGTTTGAACTAGAGTTTTTACTTTAAAGAATTAATTATGTTATATTGTGGATTGAACCATTTGGGTCTTGTATTTCAGAATACCAGTCAGTCTGACATCGCTGATAATGGATCTATTTTCACACATAGATTTAAGAGTGGACTATGGACAGAGGTAATTTCTTCCATTTGTTCAGTGGAGGGGGACAGATATTTTAATCTTGAGCTGAAATATCAATTACTCCAAAACACTTGGCAATAGAAGATTTTCCCTACATACAAGAATATGGAAAACATTGTCAGCCTTGTTAAATTATACAATGCTTACATTTTTTATATAAAACTTATATGTCAAGGATGGAACTTTATCAACCATACTGACACGATTTTGGAGATACATCAGAACAAACTCTAAGAAGTCACTTTGGTTTCAGAAACAACCAGCCATTGTTTTGACATTGAGTTTTGCCAAAGATATCAATTACAGTATGAGGATACTTCTGATAAAATGAAAAACAAAACAAACTGGACACCTTTTATTTGAATTGTTCAAATTTCTGTTACTGGAGAAATGTCACCAATATATTTCTTTTTTGCTGATTTTCTGGCAGGCCAATGAAAAAAAGATTTTACTTGCAGAAATGATTTCCATGTACAGCAACATGTTGAAAAATAAAACCCAAACTCAAACTCCAGAGCATCTCAGAGAGATAATAGAAGCTCTTGAACAATATAAAACACAATTCAGTGAAAGTTTGAAGAAAGCAAATGATATTATTGAGGTGGCAAAACTTCCGGTAAGTATCAACAATTTATCTTGCTTTATAATATAGGATAAAATTAAAAGAAAATTAAGAAATCAACATTTTGTAGACCAATATTACTTCTATTGTAAAGTTATAATATTAGAATCCTGCAAGTCTGAAATATGCCTCCCCCATCCCTCCTTTGTTTGAACTAAGGGGTTTATCTGAGACCTATGTGATCTGACAAACAATTATTAAATTACAAAGACAACTTCAGACCTCAGTGCAGTAACTGTGAAAAACAAAGATTTCCTCATGCGCATTCATTACCCACATGTAGGCAATGCTAGTTAGGTTTATGGGAGGCAAGAAAAATAAATCTAGAACATTTCTTATTGGAAAATACTGATACCATAGAGCAGAAGTTAAATTCAACAGGTTCGTTAGAACTGGTAGTAAAATTTGTAAGCAGAGAACCAGTTATTAGAAGAAATATCCATTTGTTTTTTTTTCCCACTTTGCAGGGTTAATCCTGTAAATAAGGCAGTTGTTTCTAGCTTAATCTTTATTGCCTTGCTCACAGAAACTGCCTCTCCCCTTATTACATTGTAACTTTGGTGAAGTTGTAATGGTAATGGTAGTTTTGTGCTTGGTGATGTTTAATCCTGTGGCCACACCCACAGAACCGATAGTAAAAAAAATTGAATTTCTCCACTGAGTACATTGCACAAGCACCTGCTCAGACCTGAGAAAGAGGAAAGGATGAGAGAGAAACATTAAGGTGCAGAGAGAATAGGGTCTATATAATGTTGATTTCTTAATCTGTCCACCATTTCTCCATAAAATGGCAATTGAAAAAGCAGCCAGGGGCGATTAGAAAGACAACCAAGGCAAAAAACAAAACAAAACATGTGTTAAGTACACAGTGGGAATGTGTAAGAAATTAGACTGACTCAGACTGGCTTCCCCATGATTTGTTGAGGTATAAAACAGAAGGAATAGGGATGGAAAGGAAAGCACAGAAGAACTCTTGCAAGATTCTGCATTATAATAGTTATCCTGCTTGGATTCTCTTTGATGTAAAAGGGACAGAGAAAACTCAGTCAAGCTTTCAAAATTAATGGAAATCCTTCCAGGCCAGGCCAGGAAGCAAACATCATAAGACTACTGGAACTGCTTTAATATAGCAGGGTATAATAATAAGAAAGTCTTGAAAACTTGTCAAAGTTTCTCTCTGTCCCCAAACGGTACCCATGCAAGGTTATTTGGAGTCTCTAATTCACCACCACATCTCTGTTTAGGGCTTGCAAAGATAATCTCTCTTGCAATTCTTCTTTAACATTGTCTCTGTATTCCCTTACAGAGACAGAATAGGGGTTCTCCCAGTTTATACATCATAGGTCATATAGCATGAGACTGTTATGGATTGCAGTTCAGCAGCATCTAGGTCAGATTTCCAACTTCGGCAGCTTTCAGATGCATAGACTTCAACTTTCAGAATTCCTTAGCCAGCAATGCCCAGGCTGAGAAACACTGATCTAAACAATGTATTCCCCACTCCTGTTATAATGGGAGGGAATAAAAATAATGTAGTAATTCCTTGTTCCTTACAGAAAACCACAATTTTGAGGGGCTTTAGGAAACACTGAGTGCATAATCTAAAATATATGGACCACATCATTCATGTGAGCAAGATCTATTTCCCCCCCAGATTTCATGATTTTAAGGTGGTATTTTGGAATATGTCATTGTTTTTGAAGTGTGTAAAAGTTATACATCATAGTTTTAATATGTTAGTCACCTGAACATGGTAGAAAATCATGCTATTAATTTTCAGTGATCACATTCACAACAGCTGAAGAGGAATCTTTAAGAATTATGGGCCCTGTTATTGCAAATTTCCAATTCTACATTATTGGATTAGAGCAGTGGTGGCGAATCTTTTACTTACTGAGTGCCAAAAAGTATGTGCTTTGCACATGCCATCCGCACTTCTGTGTGGATCCTCGTGTGCTGCATATGCAACCACACTATCTGCACATGCATGCAGCTTTTGCACATGCAATGCACACGTGCTGTGCGCAGGCACTCACACATACATGAGCAATCATGTGTGCATGCACAGGAGAGCTCCAAAGAACAGCTGGATTTCCTGCTGCAATCATGTGCATGCACAGTGGATGCCCAAAGACTACCTGGGTCTCTGCATTCATGCATGCGTGCATGTGCAATCGCATGTGCATGCTCAGTTGGAGATAAGTTGGCTGACAGGTTGTGTGCCCAGTAAGATGGCTCTGCGTGCCACCTGTGGCACCCGTGCCATAGGTTCGCCATCACGGGATTAGAGCATTGGAGTTTGAAAGGTCTTCCTAGCAGAAAAACATTTATTCCTTTCACTGTTTCTAGCTCACATACTATTATCATCTACCACCATTTTTATTTAATAAATATTGTACATAGCATATACAATGGCATGGCTTTATTCTCATAATCTCCAACTATTGTTAATGTATTATTGTTTTTAATTTGAAATAGATGAATGATGTGAAAATCCAACGCAAAGCAGTAGCTGAAATGTTTCGTGTTTTGTCTGAAGTGAATGCTGAAGAAATTAAAAGACAAAGGAGAAGTAGAGGACAAAATCCAAGAAAGCAGAAGAGACATATACCAAATTTCCGAGGATAACAACCTTTTAATATATAACATTTATTTATTGGTATTTATCAGTTTAAAATGTTAAATTATTTAGAATTTATGTTATCTAAGATTAATCTTATTAAACATATTTATCTTTTAATTTTTTCTAAATTAAATCTTTAGATAACTGGTGTTTTTTATGGAATACATATATATTTAATTATTAAACTCAACATTCTACAGTGTTCCAATATTCTGATGACTTATTTATTGCATTTATTGGTTATGAGGTGATAATTTCTGTTAATATAAAGTTGGAATTTATTTATTTATTGAATACCCTTATGTCCATATACTATGTGCCCTTGTTGTGGGGTATGGATACCAGTCTGTTGCTTTATAATGTACTCTCTTAATTAAAGATTTCAGATTGCATGGACTGCATGGAGTGTCATTTAGTTTTGTTTGTAACATACAGGGAAAAATGTGCTGAAACTGTTCAGTGTATAGCATATCTTGAATGATAGGATCAAACAGTATATTTCATAATAACATAAGAATAATATATAACAGAATAACAGAGTTGGAAGGAACCTTGGAGATCTTCTATCTAGTCCAACCTTCATCTCAAGCAGGAAACTCTATACCATTTCAGACAAATGGTTGTCCAATCTCTTCTTTAAAACTTCCAGTGTTAAAGTACCCACAACTTCTGGAGGCAAGTTGTTTCATTAATTGTTCTAATTGTCAGGAAATTTTTCCTTAGTTCTAGTTTGCTTTTCTCCTTGATAAGTTTCAATCCATTGCTTCTTGTCCTGGCTTCAGGTGTTTTATAGAATAAGTTGATCTCCTCTTTTTTAGGGCAACCCTGAGATATTGTAACATGGCTATCATATCACTTCTGGTCCTTTTCATTAAACTAGACCTGCAACTTAAATACTCAAAGAGCCATTTGGACCCATTTCCCACAGAAAACACTGGGAGCCACAAAACCTGGGTGGGAGTGGCTGTCAATATCACTTACCCCCCTCCAGTCACATGACTGTCTCTGTCAGGTTCCCAGATAAATGAAGCTCTTTCATCCCCCTGCTGTAGCTCCCTGTCGGCTGGCTGGCCTTACCCCTTGCCCTCCCCTCCCAGTCACTCCTTGCCTGGCTTGAGAAGATGAGGGTGACTGTGGGGGATGGAGACTCGCTTCATATTCCAGAGTGGGAGTGATGCACCCTATACTTGTCTCTCATCTTGTGGGCACTTCTTCTGGTGTTTGGTGCTGCATGTGGAGACCAGCAACTTGCTCTCTGCCATGAGACACTGGCCCAGCTGTGACCGATGCTCTGTGTCATACTGGACTCCAGGAGGAGGGGACGCCATCTCTCCCATTGTGAAGCATGCTAAATCTAACTACTATGCAAGATGCTACGAGAGCGCAAATTTAATTTAGCTTGCCCTCTGGTCTTGCAGTGCCTTGTGCAGCAGTTATATTTAGCGTGCTTCACAATGGGGGAGACAGCATTCCCTCCTGTTCCTGGAGCCCATTATGACGTGGAGCATCAGCTGCATCTGGGCTGAAGCAGGGTCTTGAGGCAGAGAGCAAGTCACACATCTCTCCAAGTGACTGCAGCAGTTGGTGCACAGCACCAACAAGCACCAGAAGAAGCACTCGTGAGATGAGAGGTAAGTACAGGGGTGCTTCTCTCCTGCTCTGGAATATGGAGCGATTCTCTATCCCCCGCTGTTGCCCTTACCTTTTCAGTCGAGATGAGGAGTGACTGGGAGGGGAGAATCAAGGGGCAGGGCCAGCCAGTGTTGGATTCAGCCAACAGGGAGCCACAGTAGGGGGACAAAAGAGCCACATGCAGCTCTGGAACTGCAGGTTGCTGACACCCAAACTAAACATATCCAATTCCATCAATCGTTCTTTATATATTTTAGCCTCCAGTTCCCTAATCATCTTTGCCACCCTTTTCTGTACTCTTTCTAGAGTGATAACATCTTTTTTACATCATAGTGACTAAAACTGGATGCAGTATTCCACATGTAGTCTTACAAAAGCATTATAAAGTGATATTAACACTTCACATAATCTTGATTCTATCCATCTGTTAATGCAACCTAGGACTATGTTGGCTTTTTTGGCAGCTGCCATACACTGCTGGCTCATATTTAAGTGATTGTCCACTAGGACTCCAAGATCTCTCTCACAATCAGTCATTCCACTGATTAATTGTTCTATCTGCCGGAAATTTCTTCTTAGTTCTAGGTTGCTCTTCTCCTTGATTAGCTTCCATCCACTGCTTCTTGTTCTGCCTTCAGGTGCTTTGGAGAATAAGTTCATCCCCTCTTCTTTGTGGCAGCCTCTTAGATATTAAAGTACTGCTAT
>JAEANM010007491.1:0-17682 GCA_017656035.1 Myanophis thanlyinensis | reverse complement strand
CCAAGGGCCGAGGACACTGACCACTCGGGGAACGGGGAGTAGTTAGGGGGTCGGAGCGCGCTACCGGATATAACCAATGGGAGCGCACTCCCCGAACTTGATATGGCCCCCTTTACCCGCGATAGTTGCCCCTCCCTCCGACTGTACCAATACAGTGCACTTCCCCCCCGGAACATCTCCCCCTTCCTTGATCTGAACCACTAATCTCTCGACCTTCTCCGATGTGCTCAACCCTCGGTCTGGCCTTAAACTCTGACAAAGGGCCCCTCACCCCCCACCCCCTCCCTAACCCTAATTTAAAAAATCATCTTTAAAAACCCGACGGGGGGTAAAATTAACAGGAGCCCAATCACTAGTGTCTCTGCGCCGATATTTAAAATGTTCATGTTCATAAAAGCAGCCAGCTGCATCTTCCAAAGTCACTATTTCTATTTCTATCTTATTTGTTTGGCATCAAGAGTCATTCATTGACAGCCATATAAATTGGATCAACAAATAAATAAAAATACGGTTCAGATATCTTTTATCTGTGAACATAAGATTGAAACTTTTCAAGAGAACTGTAATTGAAAATAATAGCTGTGATATATCAAACAGTAGTTTTAAGTAAAGCAATTATTGTTGGTTTGATTTATATTGTTCTCATTTTTATTTATCTTTATTTGCAATATTATTATATATTCCACAAGACTAATTAACTATAAAATAAAAGCTTGGATTAAATGGAAAAAATGTATTCCCAGTATTCTAAATTCAATCTGAAAAATTGCTGGCACCAAATTGCCAGAATTAATTAGCTCACAGTAAAAACTCCATGTTTTTCAGTCTGTATAAACTCCCCACTTGGATATTTTGTTTCCCCATTAACAGGTAGAAAAGACAGAAATTCAGCCAGAATTAGGGATATAAATATTGTTAACACTCATTTGTTTTGCTTTCCATTAAATTTATAGGCAGAAACTTCATTTCCCACTCAAGGATCTTCCTACTATGATGGAGCCCGAATGAATTTAAAGTTTTAGTTTGCATTTTGTTGCATCAACAATCTATACCAAGATTTTCTCTGAACTACCCAGTAACTTTTTTTTTCTTTGAGCAATTTTAGCTTGCTTTCTACATATGTTGGAAGGTTAAACATAAAGCTATTATCAATTTAGAAAAATAATTAAATTCTCTTAATGATTTATCAAGTACATTCTGCTTGTAACATATCATAGAAGACATTTCAACAAAAGTTAATTTCCCATTTACCTGAACTGTTTCCAAAATCCTCTTGGCACATAGTACTGTAATCTAGAAGCTGCTAAGTGGCCAAATATAACCTGGAGATGTCTTAATACACCTATGTTGTATTCTTTTCTGTCTTCTGTTTTACTTAAAGTTGGTTTATCTTCATATGGATGGGGATAGCCAAATACTTCATCTCGTGGGTCAACATTGCTCTTAAAAAAGAATCATATATGTATACATGAAGACAACTGCAAGTAGAATTTGGTAGCTCGACTTATAATGAATTACCCTTTTATCACAGGATGATAGAACTAATGCTCTAGGGACAACTGTCTCTCCCGAAGAAAAGGGAATGCCAAAACAATTTTTGCATTCCTTGCAGAGGTATTTGCTTGTCAATCACATGAATGGACTTCAGATGATATTATCATCAGTAATATCATTACTATTATAATATGTGGTTTGTCCCAGTCAGCCAAATGTTCAGATGGATCTGGCATTTTTGTCCACCTATTGAGTCCTTCCCATGAACTGGGATAGGCAGATGTGGATGCTTGATTGTTACAGATATTGTTGCAGAATGTAAGCTGTTCCAAGAAAAGCTGTCTTTTGCAATTGACTGATGATACATTTGTCAATGCCAATGGTGTTCAAGTGGTGCTCCAGTTGTTTTGGCATTGACCCAAAGCACCTGTTATTATTGATACTACTTTGCTATTTTTGCCACAGTTGTTCTATTCCACCATCACTATTTCCACCCACTTTATAAATAGGTATTTGGTCAATTCAGGATGGGGAATATAACTAATACTCCTCTCTATTTTCCCCACAACGATAATCCTGTGAAGTGGGTTGGGCTGAGAGTGAGTGATTGGCCCAAAGTCACCCAGCTGGATTTTCATGTCCAAGAAAAGCCTAGAATTCACAATTTCCTGGTTTTTAAATCAGCACTTTAACCACTACATCAAACTGTTGATCTGTGTTTGTTTTCCAATTATATATTAGACATAAAAATTTTTAAAATGATAATTTTTAAAACATAGATCAAACTTCCCTTCCTTCATTGTAAGGAATTTTCTCTTTTCTTTGGAAAGACCTATCAACTCCATCATCCAGTGATCAGAAAAAGTCATGATTAATCTAACCATTAGATAACCATTAATCTAACCATACACCTCCACCCACTGTTTTGGGTAGATAAATCAATACAGCTGACATTACACAAATATATAAAAAGAAGTATTCTTCCAAAAGCAGACCACAACTTTGTGACAGCACTCTTTGAAACACTGTGTAATCTAATGGTGTAAATGGTCTATTTGTTTATCTTGAATGGGCTAATAAATTTTGAATGACTGAAAGGTAGACATAAGTGCTAATCAGTGAAATCCCTACTCCTAGTACTATTCCTTACCAAGTTAAATATTGATTCTTTTAGCCCAAAGTTCAAAGTGATGCATTCTTTTTATCCAAGGGATAATGTTATACCTACTTGACACAGCTCCTAGTTTGTACCATAATAATGGGTTGGTCACAAGGGTATTAATCCTTCATCAATTAAATAACCTGAGATTAATACATTCTGTGCCTCTTATATATAACCAAGTACCCTTTTCTGCAATATTAAAAAATACTAATTCAGAATGAATGCATGTATATGTAAAATTATTTGCCCTAATATCATCTATTTAAGACAACAAATGCATTCCAGCTTAAAGTTGGCAACTGAGAAGCCAAAATAAAGTAGCACAATCATATTGTTTTATGGTTATTATCTTGCTTTTTGTCCTATAAGTATAGCTTATATGGCTAATGCAAACATATTAGGTTATTGAAAACAGCCTGATCCCATGAGTAATTATTTGTTTCATATGCAGAATAAGCTGAATAAAATTTATTTGATTTAACCATCCTGGGGGATGGATGGTGAATAGACATTGTGGACATAATGATAACGCAACCCCTTTCTTGTAACTCTATACAGGTATGTTCAGAAAAGAAATATTGCAATTTAAGTTGTACTGTATTCAGCATGTGTACAGTATAGACATCTTTGGATTCTATGGTTATTTATACAGTGTGTGGGCCATATTGGATGTATGAGGCATATTCCTCACTTTGTATGTCTTATCAAGTTGATGCACTGAAATAATTTATTCACACCTATCTTGTTTCAATAGTCTTTATAATACGTAAGTAATTCAAAATTCTGTTACTTGAAAAAGAAATGTTATTTTTTAATCCAACAAAGTTAGCACTTTACTGAAATTGCCCCATGTAACAGCTCTATTACTGTAATTTGCAAATAGGCAATGCATGCTTTTTTGCAGACAATAACCTTAGACAGAATGACAGATCAGAATACAATGAGAAGTATTCAGACTCATTCACTGAAGTATTATTTGCTAAAATATTGATCCCTGATATCAAGATCAATTGACTGGCTTGAAAGGTAAATAAGGTTTGCCACAAACTAATGAAATTAGTTTCATTATCTGCTTTTAAAATTGCTGATATTATTAAGAACTAACATAAAAGCATAGAATGTGGTTTCTATGCGTTTTTTAAATTGCTGGTAGTTAAAAACTTATTGTATGCAAATATACATTCAGAATAAAAGGCAAGGTCTTAGTAGACATAAAGAACAAAGGAGGCACAATTGAATACAGTATCATATACTAAGCAACACGCAGTATTACCTCATCTTGTTTCTCATCTCCAGACATGTCATCATCTACATCACTGCCTGTTCCATCAATTGCAAGAATTCCATTCCTGATGGCAGGAATCATATATAGTTGCTGAATGACAGAATTCATGTAACAAGTGGCTCCAGCATTTTTAAGCCCTACAAATCCTTTTGGTGGTCGTGGTCCAACAGGTGGCAGATATTCCCATTCTGTTAGTGCTTCACATGCTAGGACAAATTAAACATATTAGACCATTAACAGCTTATGAGCCATGGTGCCGGAATGGTCAGAATGCAGTACTGCTGGCTACTTTTGCTGACTGCCGGCTGCCTGCAATTTGGCAGTTCAAATGTCTCTAGACTCAAGGTTGATTCAACCTTCCATCCTTCTGAGATGAGTAAAATAAAGACACAAATTGTTGGGGGCAATATGCTGACTCTGTAAACTGTTTGAGAGGGCTGTAAAACACTGTAAAGTGGTATATAAGTCTAAGTGCTATTGCTATTATAACTCAAAACATACTAGTAGGCTAATTGCTAGTGCTCAAAACTGTATTCATAAAGTAAGTTTATTTCAAACACAAATCTATTTCACATGAAAATGTGTAAATTAGGAATTATATTCCTCCGCATCTTATTTCTTAAGGACAAATAGACAAAATAAAATCTACAGTAAAAACAGCACAAAACTATATAGTAAGCCTCCTTTAAATAATTTATCTGCAAGTTATTTTTAAAATGATTTGCAAAATTGCTAATCTGTAAAACAATTCATTCATTTGCCAAAACTGAACGAAGACTTGGAACAGGATCCCAAAATTAATGTTTCTAGATTCCTCAAACAGAGGGGAACTAATAATACTTTGATGTTTCCTTTTCCATCTGCAATTATTCAAGTCACTTCAACTGGTCACTCAGAGGACTTCGAAAAAGCTCTAATATAACAATTTAGAACTGAAGTCTTTAAGAATACAATACCTTCGAGTCCTAACCAGATTTAATCTCTATCTACTTTTAGGAAGTATAATTATATTATCTAGTAGTCATCTAAAAAAAAAAAAGATTAGTTCTGGATTTAAGCAAGAAACAGGATATTTTCTTTCTCATTCAATACCAACAATCTTCTGTATAACTTTTTTAAAATGCTCAAAAGACTACATCCAGAGAAATGGGCCTAATATTCTACCATCCCAGCATTTTATCCAAATAAATTATGAAAATATATAAAAGTATATGAGTTGCCCACATTAAAATTCATAGAAAAATGTTAAAATGTAAAATAGTACGTACTAGTTATTGCAGTGCCTATATAGTACATTTCAGTCAAAGTATCTACTATTTGTTTGAGGTTACGGACACAGCCTACTGCTAAGGCTACTAACAGCTCAAATCCAGCATTAATGGTAGCTGGGGAACTACAGACAGGTATTGCCTGCTCAGCGGGTAATTCTCCATTTCTCATGTATTGCAAGTAAACATTTGATGCGGGAAAGATGAAATCATCTATTAATTCCTGAAAAATAGTAAATAAAATATCTGTTATTAATTTAGGAATTATCCAGATCAGAAGAAACATCACTTAAGTGTCACACTGTCATAGATTTTTAGAAGAGAGGATTACTTACCTAAAAGAAAGCAAGAAAACCTAAATTCCATATTTCTATTATGTGATCATAATGAAATATTCAGAAGATTGTAGATTATTTAAATATATATATATATGAAAAATGCCAGGGGGCTGTTAATAAACAGTTTATCAAACGTAGGCACAGTTGAGAGGCCAAATAAAAACAAAAGTTGCTTGAATAAAGTATTTTCAGGTAGGGAGAGTTGCCCTAATTTTAATAGAGCAAAGAATTACTTGCCCTTCATTTGATAAGATTTCTTGTGCCATTCGTATTTCAATTAAGATTCTAACATGCTTAAGATGAAATCAGTTTTTTAAACATTTATTGTGCATCGTGTTACATTTACATAAAGGACTCTTTATTCAAGAGTCTTTTATTTAGAAACTATTTAGAACTTTATAAAAATTGAGGAAGGATAAAAGTTTTTCCCTTCCTTCTCTCAACAGAACTGTTGCTGTGATTTAAATATAGATCATCTACATATTTTGAAGATTCCAACATTCAATCAATTTAAATTATTGTTTTTGTAAATATGCTGACATTCATTATAAATTATAATTTGTATATTTTTCACTTTGCCACTTTACAATTTAGATTGTTTTGTACAGCAGTAACTTACTTTGATAAGATTAGCACCACCTTTTTCACAACCAATGTGGTATTTTTTTTCAGGAGTTTGGAATGCCAACAATTCTTTGGTAACTCCAAGATGACCCTCTAGAATAGTTTCCTCTACACCTGTTTCTCCTGTCCTTTTCACTTCATCCTAAGGAAGGAAAATACTCAAGACACATGAATTTTGAAACAACATATTTAGGAAGAACATATCAGTTAATTTACTATGCCTATGCTTGCCTTGATTGCACTGATTGGAATGTATTTGAAGACACCCCTGCAGACTTAGATGAACTCACAGATACTGTTACATCATATGTCAGCTTCTGTGAAGACCTATGAGTACCAACCAGGAACTTGTGAATATATAGTAATAATAAACCTTGGTTTACAGCTAAACTTAAGCAGCTACGGTGTTCCAAAGAGGAAGCCTACAGAAAAGGTGACAGAATGCTGTACAATCAGGCCAGAAATGTATTAACAATGGAGAGCAAACAGAAGCTACTCTGAAAAGCTAAGGAACCAGTTCTCAATAAACGAACCAGCAAGCATGTGGAAAACACTTAAAAATACTACCGGTTATGGCAAACTCCCTTCCCAGGCTGAAGGCAATCAATAACTAGCAGATGACCTGAATGTGTTTTACTGCAGGTTTGAGAGGAAACTACAGCCACCTATCTTCACAACCCCCATTTCAGACACACCATCAACAGTCAAGCCTCTTTCAACTGACCCAATCCCATTGGGCTCACAACCTTTGGTGATCACAGAAAAGGAAGTGCTAGATCTATTTCACAGACAAAAGCCAGGAAAAGCACCAGGCCCAGACAACTTCTTTTTGCTTAAAAGTCTGTGCCGACCAACTGGCCCATCTTCACCTGAATCTTCAATAAATCACTAGAGATGTGCCATGTTCCTTCTTGCTTCAAATGCTCTACTAACATCCCAGTGCCAAAGAAGCCCTCCATCAAGGAACTGAATGACGACAGACCAGTTGCTCTAACATCTGTACTTATGAAAACCTTTGAAAGGCTAGTGCTCTCCCACCTGAACACCATCAGAGAACCACTGTTAGACCCTTTGCAATTTGCCCAAATCAATTTGAGCAAATAGATCAACAGATGATGCTGTTAACATGGCTCTGCACTACATCTCAAATCTCCAAAGACTTACGCAAGGGGTCCTCTTTGGAGACTTTAGTTCAGCATTCAAGACCATCATTCCAGACATTCTTCTAATGAAACTAAACCAGCTAGCTATACCTGAACACACCTCTAAGTGGATCATAAGCTTCCTAACAGACAGGAAGCAGCAGGTGAAGCTAAGCAGAATCCATCAGATACAGTACCTGTACAATTAGCACAGCCCCCCCTCTCCCCAGGCTGTGTGCTCTTTTCACTTCTCTCTATATATCAATGACTGACTGCACCTCAAAAGATCCATCTGTTAAAGTACTGAAGTTTGCTGATGATACAACAGTAATTGGTTTCAATCGAGACAACGATGAATCTGCATACAGACAGGAGGTTGAACAACTAGCTTTGTGGTGCAACCGGAACAATCTAGAACTGCACATACTCAAAACTGTAGAAATGGTGGTAGATTTTAGGAGAAAACCTTCCGTACTACTACCTCTCACAATACTAGACAACATAGTATTGACAGTAGAATCCTTCAAATTTCTAGGTTCTATCATATCACAAGATCTAAAATGGACACATAACATCAAAAACATCATCAAAAAAGCACAATAATGTTTTTTGTACGCCAACTCAGAAAGCTTAAACTGCCCAAGGAGCTGCTGATCCAGTTCTACAGAGGAATTATTGAGTCGGTCATCTGCACTTCTGTAAGTGTCTGGTTGGGTTCTGCAACCCAATAAGACAGACACAGACTATAGAGGATAATTAGAACTGAAAAAACAATTACTACCAACCTGCCTTCCATTGAGGACCTGTATACTGTACGAGTCAAAAAGAGGGCTGGGAAAATAATTAAGGACCAGTCACATCCTAGACATAAACTGTTTCAACTCCTACCCTCAAAACGATGTGTGGCACTCCACACAAGAATGGCTAGACAAAGGAACGGCTTTTCCCCGAATGCCATCACCCTGCTAAACAAATAGTTCCCTCAACACTGTCTAACTATTTATTAAGTCTGCATTACAGTTGTTCTCATCGTTCCATCACCTACCCACCCCGCTATGACTATAACTTGCTTTATCCTTACGATTTATATTGATTATTGTCTACTGCTTATTTGTACCCCATGACTATCATTGAGTGTTATATCTTGTGATTCCTGACAAATGTAGTTTCCTTTGTTGTACACTGAGAGCATATGCATCAAAGACAAATTCCTTGTGTGTCCAATCACACTTGGCCAATAAATAATTCAATTTAATTCAATATTCCATTTTTTTAATTTTACATATTTGGATCCAAGGCAATTAACACCATATTTTTCGGTGTATAAGACACACCTCCCCCAAAATGAGTGAAAACTGTGGTATGTCTTATACACTGAATACAGCCATTTTTGGCCTCTTGAACCCCCACCTGTGTGTCCTGTTTTCACCAAAACTGCCTGTTTTTTTTGGTGAAAATGAGCCATGCAGAGATTTCTGGAGGCCTGCAAAATGCCTTTGGGCCCTGGGGAGAGGGAATACAAGATGTGTGGGGGTTTGGGAGGCCAAAAAACGTGTGAAAAATGGCCTGATTTTGACCTCTCAACACACACACCCCGCATGTCTTGTATTCTGTCTCCCCAGCCCTCAGAGGCATTTTGCAGGCCTCTAGAACAGTGGGGGTGAATCTATGGCATGCGTGCCAAAGGTGGCACTCAGAGCCCTCTCTATGGACACGTGCACCATTGCCCCAGCTCAATTCCACAGTGTTTCTACATTGTGTTTCTTGCCATCGTTTGCAGGGAAACAGAAGCTTCCTTGAAAACGACGAAACTTAAGCTCACAAAAGATTGCTCCTCTTGCAGAGCTGCCGGTGTTCTAATGTCCACCTCCTCGCCTTCAAGTTTCTGGTGCGTGCATGAGTGAAACTTGCAGTTTGGGCACTTGGTCTCTAAATGGTTCGCCATCACTGCTCTAGATGCCTCTGTGTGGCTCATTTTCGCCAAAAAAAAAAAGGGGGGGGTGCAGGTTTTTTTTGGGTGAAAACGAGCTGTGCAGAGACCTGCAATATGTCCCTGCGAGAGGGAAAACAAGGTGTGTGGAGGCCAAAACCTTTTTTTTCTTGTTTTCCTCTTCCAAAATCTAAGTGCATCTTATACTCCGGTGCATCTTATACACCGAAAAATATGGTAAATTTAAAACAAATTACAAGTGATGACAAAATAACAGGTAAAAAACTTACCCTGATCCTTTTAAGCCAGTCAATTTCATTATTAAGCAGAACTTCAGCATTGGGTACATTAATATTACTATTGTAAGCATAATTTAGAAGATGTCTTAATAGAGTAAAGTAATCTCCTGAATGTTTAGCACGTTCTCGTGCAGTACTCTGAAAGAAAATATCACCATAGTTGAAAATATATTTTCATTAATAGTCACAACACAGAATATTTCTTAAAGTCTATGTTCAGTTCAGACATCATGATAAGCAGGATTCCATTAAACCAGCCTGCTCTCAAGTGTACACATAACACACATATGCTGTATACACATACTATATAATGAAACAGTTTTCACTATTAGAAATATTATATTTTCAAAATTTTCCGCTACTATCACATACTTTCCATCATATTTTAGATAGTTTTCAAATGTATCCTAACTCTTTAGAAATATTCCTTAGCATGTGATGCAGGAATATCTTGGTACATGAAAAAAAATTAGTAGCATAATTTCTAGAGGTTACTTAAGGTTCCAATTCAAAGCACATTTTATGCTCTTACAAATATCTTGATTTATTGCTTTAAATAATGGAAGTAGTTCCTTGCGACTGTGCAAACCACGAGAGCTCAACAAAACCATTTTTGAAAAACAGATCACAACAAGCTTTTTACCAGTACTTATTATTTAAAATAACCACCGGTAAAAGTACCATTGTTACTAAATCATACTTCTAGGCCATTGTTCCTCTCTGTTTTGCTTAGTTCAGATGACCCCTGCAATATTAAGTCACATTATCATATTTTATGAAGGCCATTGACAAACAGCAGCATGTCCAGAAAAGAGCAACCAAGATAAAAAAAGGTCTGGAGGGAAATATGTACAAGTATTCTTGTTTAACGATTGCCTCATTTAGCAATTGTACAACAGTGATGAAAAAGTAACTTTATGATCAAATCCTTGCATGTACAAGCTTTGCATATGTGTAAATGAAAAGAAAGCTGAAGTAAGTTTCACTTAGCAATCACTTCTTTTGATGACCAAGTTGCTGATCCCAATTTGGTCACTAAATAAGGATTATCTGTAGGAGTTTGAGGTCCTTCAATATGTTTAATATAGAGACAATATGTTCAATATAGACAAAAGTGGGGGTATATGAAATTTTTTTAGCTACATGATGTCAACCATCATGTAGAACAGGTGTGTCAAACTCGATTTCATTGAGGGCCGCATCAGGATTGTGTTTGACCTCAGGGAAGCATGGCCAGGGTGGGTGTGGTCAGCTCGAATTCACTGTTGGGTGCACCTCTAGTGGCCTGAGTGGTCTTCCAGAGAAAATGGGCTCCCAAGCTCCATTTTTGACTGCAACGGCTTCCTGCAACCCTCTGCCAATGAAAACAAAGCTTCAGAGGGCTGCATGCAGCCCTTGCGAGCTGCATTTCAGCTGTGATGGCCTCCTGCAATCCTTTGTCAGCGAAAATGGAATTCGGGGAGGCTCACCCATAGCCTTCGCAAGCTCCATTTTCACTGGGAGAGGTAAAGCAGGCCAGTCCTTCACTGTTTTGAGGACAGTCCTGGGGGCTGGATCTAAGCACCCCTTGGGCCAGATCCAGCCCCTGGGCCTTGAGTTTGACACCCCTGATATAGAAGGTAGGCAGAATTGTTAAGAGTTCTACAGAACAGGAGAAGAAAAAAATGGATTTTAATTAAAGATGATTTCAGCTGGACATAAGGAAATTGTTCTAATGGTAAGAGCTGTTCAGTGGTGGAGCAAACTATTTCAGGAGGTAAACATCTGATAGGGATGTTGTAGTAGATTCCTGCACTAGACAGGATGTGGGAGTACTGTAAGTCCAAGGTCTCACCAACCTTTGCATCTTATGATTCCTTGAGACCAATATATGAAATACTGTGGAGTTTAATAACATTTGGAGTACAAGAAATGCTCTGCTGTACTTATTCTCTAGACAAAGCTTGCTCGGTGTTAGGAAAGCAAAATTAGATTTAAATTTTAAAAAACAACAGAGCAAAAGATGATGGTAGTCTGTAATTACTTGAAAAACTGTTAATTTTAGAATAGCTTTTTGTATGATTTATGAGAATCAGTTCTGAAAATCAGCCTCAGCTTTTAATACAAATGAATACAATGAAGCGATCAAAATGCTCACTAGTAATAATTATTAATAATTTTAGGACAGGGGTCTGAAACTGAAGACCTGGGGACCAGATCCAGCCAGTGGAGTGCTTAGATCTGGCCCGCGAGGCTGCCATGGAACTAGCAAAAGACTGGCCCGTGGTGCCTCTGCCAGCAAAAATGGAGCTCGGGAGGGCTGCATGAGCTCCATTTTCTCTGGCAGAGGGTTGCAGGAAGCTATCGCAGCGAAAAATGGAGCTTGGGAGCCCGTTTTCGCTGGCAGAACATTTGGTCCATCACAGGCACCAACAACACAGGTTACATTGAGCTGCCCCTCCCTGTGGGTCAAACCCAACCCTGATGTGGCCCTCAATGAAATTGAGTTTGACACCCCTGTTTTAGGATTTTATTTTTAGCAGCTGCATTTTATATTCTACTTATTTTATACTAATATTACATCTTTAAGCAATATACTAATTAAAAGATTATAAATGTATTTCAACAAACATTTGTTAATATCAATACATTGAAGCTAGTGAAATGGACAAATTTCTCTAACATAACGAAAATCTGAATCATATTCAAACAGAAGTTTAATATTAAAGAGAAAATGACTGAAGGGCTGCTCTAAGTAAAACTGTACCAGCATCAGCAAATTACCTATAGATGTCTAATGTATAATCATAATACAATTTATATAGAAGAACTGTCCATTTAATGTACAGTTAAATGTTTATCATACAGCGTACATCTTCCAGAAGATAAGGCAATTTGAATGCCAGAAAATCTGTCATTTTTGAATAAAGCCTTTTCATATATTGATTTGTTAATGTACATCGAGAAAAAATATGGAAGTACGATAACTAAAATTAAATTTGTATTATTTCCTATAAATATTGGAATATATATCCAAATGATAGTTAAAATTTCTTACCCCTAACACAGTAAATAATAGAGTTATAAAAAAAAGAAGAGGCCGTTGTCCCATACAACATCGGGTAGCCATTAAGAAGAACTGCTCCTGTGCCATTTGCCGAACAGTTCTAAACATTTCAACCAGAAAAGAGAGAGATTAATACAAGTATTTTAAATAAAACTAATCTTAAAATTATACAAAGGGTAATACACTGTTACTCCCTCTTTTTTGTCCTTGGTGCAATCCATTATATTCTTTATATACTTAACAAATCTTATCTAGATCATTAGAGAAACCTCTGGAGCCGACTTTAAGAGAACACAAGAGACTTGAATCATCCTCTCCCTCCTGGCAAAAGAAAACTGCTTCTACTGATGAAACATTCAAAGTAAATCTATCACAAGTGTTTATACCCATTTATAATCATTTCTTCTTCTTTTTCACGACCGCTACCACCAGCAGCAACAGTAACAGCACCACCACCACCTGCCTATCCCAGGATGTTGGGAAGGATAAAAATGCCAATGAGTTTGATTTAATCAGCATCATGCCATGGCACTCTTTTGCATGTATATATGTAATGTCACAAGGAACTGAATTGGCACCATGTGATTTTTGTCATTCTACCTGCCCTCAAGGATACTACTTACTGGGGAGCAGTTGATAAAACAAATGAAATATTAAAATCACTTACTTGCTGTGACAATGCAATAACAAATCAATGATAAATGTCTGCCATGCTTTTTCTTTACTTAGTGCATCCAATGCAGTTGGAATTAAAGCAAAGCAAAGCGTCATTGCTTCAAGTGCTTCACAGCAAACTTGTTCATCTTCTGAATCTGGTTCATTGCCTGCATTTGTCTATAAAATAAATCAGAAATAAGCAGCATAACATATATGATAAAGTGAGATCAACTACTTTTTTAATTGTTCCTTCAAGCCCAAGGAAATTACACATACTACTTAACATCACAAACTTTAATGATGTACTAAAATCAAATCTGAAAATGGAATTAAACATTTGAAGACTGATAAAGTGTATCATGAGACAATAATCTAACTGAATTGAAATAGATTTCACAGGGATTCAAATAACGCACAAGGGATTGGTGGTGATGAAAATTGCACACAGGAGAGAAATAAATACAACACTTGGTCATGATTGCCTGCTTGTGATTATCTGAATCTAATTTTAGCACTTTGTCAAGAATCAGTTTGAGAAGAGGCTTTAATTACTTATCTATAGTTTGTGTTTATTAGATAAATCAGTTTCTCAAAGGAATACTTTCTTTCCACAATCTTTCACACTCAGAGGAAAAATTAACAACGATATATCCTTAAACTTTTATTACAAAAATTCAAGCCACAGAATTTAGCCTAGATACACCACAAGTAGCAGCCATACTTTTTTCCCCCTGAAGTTGTACAATTACCATTTTTGTTGCATCATAAGACGCACTCTCATTTTTGGCTTCTGTGCATCCCATTTTTGGCTTCCGCGAAAGTCCTGTGCTCAGTTGAAGGGTCGGTGTGGCCGGTGGGTAGACAGGGTTTCGCATGGAGGCCAAAAATGGCTATATCTCTTGCCCAATGCTAGAAGTATGAAGAAGTGCTGTCCTGGGTGAGAGTCATCCCTGAGGATTTTTCTCACTCTGTTGAGACAGCGGGACCTGACTATTTCCTTCAGTGCGGTTATGGGACAGCCCATGGTTTTTTGTGCTGTGCTCATTACCCTCTGTAGTGCCTTCTTGTCCGTGGTTGTTAGTCCGGAGTATCATACCATGACACAGTATGTGAGGACGCTTTCTATTGTTGACCGGTAGAAGGAAGTCATCAGCTGCTGTGCCACCTGGTTTTTCTGTAAGACTCTCAGGAAATGGAGTCTCTGTTGGGCCTTCCTGATCACCTGGGATGTGTTACTTTTCCAGGTGAGGTCCTGGCTGAGGTGCACTCCCAGGAATTTGAAGGAGGAAACCCTCTCCATGCAGCCTCCCTTGATATAGAGTGGGGCAGGTTCCTCTCTCTGTTTCCGGAAGTCCAGCACCATTTCCTTAGTTTTGCTGGTGTTTAGGTGCAGATTGTTTTCTGAGCACCATGTAGTTAGCTTCTGGATTTCTTTCCTGTAAGCTGTTTTGTCCCCTCCTGTGATAAGGCCCAGCACGGTGGTATTGTCTGCAAACTTTATTACCATGTTAGATGGGTCTGAAGGTATGCAGTCATGTGTGCGCAGCGAGTACAGGTAGGGGCTAAGAACACAGCCCTGAGAGGAGCCTGTGCTGAGTTTCAGGGAGGAGGATGTAAAGGACCCAGCCCTTACTGTTTGTGGGCGGTCTGTCAAGAAGTCTCTGATCCAGTTGCAGGTGAGGGGAGGGAAATTTAAGTCAGTCAGCTTTTCAATGAGGATGTCTGGCAAAATGGGGTTGAAGGCTGAGCTATAGTCTATGAAAAGCATCCTTGCATAGTTCCCAAGTGTTTCCAGGTGTCTCAATGCTGTGTGTAGGGCCGTGGCTATGGCATCGCCTGTTGACCTGTTTCCTCTGTAGGCAAATTGATGTTGGTCAAAATTTGGCACATGCACTGGAGGAAGTGACTGTGTGGGGGATGGTGATACCCAGTAGCAATTGCGGCTTGTTGGCCCCTCAGCCTTTGATTGGATGATAGCAACAGCTGGATGAACCAGGCGTCCAATAAGCTGCACTCAGCATCGCCTCAAGTGCACCACACTTATGCACTGTCAACATTCTGGGCTCCCGGATCCTCCTCCAAGCATGTCTGCGCCCAGCCTCCTCTCTACCTGGGCTGTGGTATTCCATCAGTCCCACATCCTAGGGTGCAGGGCGCACTGGTCCTTCTCCACAGGGTAAGTCATACGTCTCTGGGCCCCCAGCTCTGCATCCAGCGTTCGCCTGGCTCTCCGAGGGTGCAAGTTTTCTCTAGTGTGACTATGAGCAATGGTTCCAGATAAGTCCCTATGCACCATCCCAGAAAGACCCCAAGGTGAGTGGACCACAGGCTTCCCACTCCTTGGCATGACTGCTGTGAGTGCCATGTTCCCCTCTCCGGCTCTGCCACATGGTGGAGAGAGCAACCTGGAGCCGGCCCCCACCAATGCTTGGCCTGTGCCACCCTGCACTCCTGTCTCCCCATCAGCCGATTTGCCTTCTGTCCCACAGGCCAGGTGGGAATAGTTTTGCAAGGTAATCATACCACTGACTCAATCTTTTTTATAAAGTTGTACAATTGATATTACATTCTAAATCTAAAAAATAGGTGGAAAGTGCAAATAAAAAAGGTGAAGGAATGTAGTTACACAAATTAGATTTAACATAGGTTTAGCAATCAGAAAAAAATATTTGGAGCCTGGAACATGGAAAGTATTACTGCAGACAAGAGATTCACATAAGCCTCCCCTCCCGCTTTCGGCCTCATGTCCAGGGGACTGCGAGGCTCCTCTGGTAGATGAGGTTTTGGCACTCCACCTGGTCTCTCTTTTCTGAGCTGGAGATCTCTGGATCCCCCTCCCAGCCTTGCCTGCCCCCCACAGCCAGTCCTTGATGTGAGTGACATCAATCTATGACTACCCAGCCATGGCCACTTGGCCCTTTGAGGACAACCATAATGCTGATATAGCTCTCAATGAAATTGAGTTTGACATCCCTGATCTACAGATGTACTTAAACACAAAGAAATAAAGAATTAAGCAATTTTGTGACAAAAACAATTGCCTTCATTTTATATAGAGGTATCAAATTGCAAAATTATGTATTTTCTGAATATTTGTAAAACATTTACGATATACTTCTAAAAGTATACCAATAAAATTAGAAGAGCTACAAAAAAATATCTAAACCATAGCAATGTTTACTTTTTATAAATAGATCACATGAAATTGATTTCTTCATATGGTTCTATTAAACCAATTTGAAATGAACGCTGGTTCAGCTTTCTTACCTTTTCATAAATTTTACTAATATCTTCATTTGAGCTGAAAACCAGTTGTACTGATCCACATCCTGAAGCCCATACTATTTTTTGCACTGCTCTAATAACACAAATATCAGGAATAAACTTTGAAGCCTGAAAACCAAAACAGACAAATATAATAAGTAATCTACCATTTCACACATTATAAGTATGTATTTAAAAGTGAATCCATGCCACAGCAATCCATAGTTTTACATCAGACTCACAGAAACACAATTTAGTTACCTAGCTTAGTCATCTACCGCAGCCACTCCTAGTTTTCAAGCCAGAGTTTGGAAGTGCTCAATATTTACCCATACTAACCTCATCAGATATTTGCTGTGCAAGGCGTATTGCTACATTTCTTAACATGCACTCTGATGTTGGATTGGGAATATTCTGCAAAGCAGCTTGCAACACTACCGCCTGGTCATGAGTCGCTTGGTTGATCTGCAACAATTTATTTTCAGTATTATTAAATGGAGAATACATTCTGTCAAACAGTAAAAATATATTCAGAACATTTTTCCATTGTTTTTATGGAAATACAACCAAAATATTAATATAAATGTTCCGTTATCCTTATGATGAAATTTATTAAAATAGAACTGTACTAATAATTTCTCCATGACAGATTTCACCTCATACAAACTTTTAATTTCTTATCTAATTATAAATCTTAATGCAACTGAAAAAGTCATGTCATTTTTTTCAGTGCTGTTGTAACTTTGAACAGTCAGTAAATGAACTATTGTTAAAGCAAGGACTACCTGTACTTTCTTTTCCTCCATAAATCCTGAGTTGTTTTCTGTCTGTCTATTTACAAGTCTATGATGCTCAATGCGAACAAGACATTAAGGAACTTTCAAAATAGTGCAAACTTTGGAATAAAATGAATGTAAAATTTGTAGCATAAACCAAATAATCAGCTTCCAGCTGACCAGTGCGTTCCCACAGGGTCGGCCTCCTCAGGGTTTCATCGTCGGGACGATGTCGCCTGACAACCCCGAGGGTACGGGCCTTCTCTGTGGCGGCTCCCTCCCTATGGAATGAACTCCCCCCGGAGATTCGTACTATTACAGATCTCCGGGGCTTCCGACGTGCCCTAAAAACCCATTTATTTCAACGAGCCGGCCTGGCCTGATACCTGAGGGTTTA
>JAEANM010007490.1:0-17683 GCA_017656035.1 Myanophis thanlyinensis | reverse complement strand
ACACACACACACATGTATTTGTTATATAAAAGTTATATAATCGTTATTCCAATTTGATATTATTCAGATTGCTAACTTTAATTTGTTATTGTTGCATGTATGCCCTGAACAAACTTTTACATATTCTAATTTAATATTATTTTTAGCCAAAAAAAAATTATGTATATATTTTTTCTTAACTATCATGACATGGTCACTTTACTTGTGGATATTCTGAATATTTGAATTCCAATTCTCTTGTGTTGGTTAATGACCACAATACAGTTAAGTAAGTATTCTACTCTTAAAAGTTCACAACTCTTCCTCCAAACTCTTTAGCATAGGAACAAACAATGCCCAGAAACTATATGTGTTTTCGTTCATTAAGAAAAAAAAAACGGTCCCCAAGGTTCACAGGAGATATGGCAATCATGACTCCAGAGAGAAACAAATATTATTTTACCTAATTTTTTTTAAAGGGAGGTTGGATTTTTTCCAAGAAGCAAAGTAAGTTCATTAAGCCTACCACAAGTTTCATATTTCCATTTATTTATTTATGATTCTGCTTCTTCAGCCATAAGGGTCATACAGTGCTAAAACTTAGAAACTTGTTATCAAATTTGGTAATACTTTGCAATCTTTGCAGGTGAAAAATAGTTAAGGAGTTGAATTAAGTCAGCAAGCCTCAGGGTTCCTTAACTTCTGTCTGAAACTATCGAGTCAGAGGCAGCTGTTTCACAGAGGTGATTTGGAATTATTAAGTGTTATCAATATTTACATATTCTATAATGTATACAGTATCATTGAGACAATGCATACGGAGAGCAAATATTTTGTTGAGCAGTCTCACAAGGATGGTTGATATGTTGTATCCATCACACACAACATGGAAGTCTCCCTCTCGCTACCACAACATTTGGAGGTATTTGAGTAAGGACTAGTGAATTATACAACTTTTGATTATACAGCAGTTGCCCTCCATTACAGGTATTTTCTGGGTGTCAATATTTGGATGATGATAGATATTTCTGCATCAGAAGAATGGTATAGGAGAAGAGATTTTTCTTTTCTTTTCCTTAGTATTGTTCTCCAACTTTTCCATATGCCAAGAGACCATGCTATTTTTTAGGGCTTACTGTTCTATGTGGAATCTTTGGTGCTCTCTGAGTTGGATTGTTTGCTTGCAGACATTTCATTACCCAACTAGGGTAATCAGTGCGGTGATGCACTAATGATGTTACCTAATTGGGTAATGAAACATCTGCAAGCAAACAACCAATCTCAGAGAGCATTTAGAACATCACAGTTTAGTATATATGTTTTTTTCTATTGGGAACAGTTCCATGTGAATGCCTTTGATCAAGCTGGAAGATAAACAAAAATCTCTTATGGATACAAGAGAGACCACAATGTTTGGATTTCTAATTTTTTAACTGCAAAAAAAGTATTGTATGTGTTATGTTCTTCCCAAAAAATAAGTAACATTTTATGTCATTTTTTTTTCTTCTTGATGCCAACATGTGGCTTAAATAGTCACTATTTTCAGGACCATCTACTCCAGGGCTGTCAAATTCACAGCCCATGGACCAGGTGCTGGCCCTGCCCCCACCCAGTTTAACAAAGGGGAAAAAAGTCCCAATATGTCACGTGATGCTGGCCTGATGACATGAGTTTGACCCCCGATCTATTCTGAACAGATCTACCCATCCAAACATTCTCACATAGAACCAATCAAATCAAATCAAATTTTATTCATCACATACAGAGTCATACATGGTACAAAATGCAGTGAAATGCATATGCAACCATTCGTGACTATGGATAGGAGAGCAAGATAATAGTCTAGATAGGGTAGGAGAATAAATTAGGAGTGAGAACAGATTCTTTGAGTGCCTATATTGCAAGAAATTATGTGGGATTGGGACCCCGAAAACATTCTCAGCTGTAGACCCCTCTCTGGAACATTATGAATCTCAGCTCCCATCCTTTTGGCCTGAGAAAACTTGTAAATACAGAGCGTATTCCATTAAGGGTTTAATTAGAGGGCAGTTTGTCAGCTCTATTAGGTAGATTGTATCCAAACTTCAACTCCTCAGGAAGACTGAAATAAGATACAATAATATAACAATAGAGTTTTGCAAGTCTGGTTGTCCTTAATCTCCCTTTCTTCCTACATCTGAGTAAATGAGGGAGGTGTTTACCTGAGCTGCTACTGAATATTATCTTGCTTCACAGGACTTAAAGAATGTTTTAACAGTATTTGCTGAGGCAAAGTTTTTACATATTTCTATCAAAGTCATCTGTTTTACAGCAGTGAACTACACTTAGGTATTTTATTGCTTTAATTTGTGTTTTAATTTGTATTTTAAGTCATCAAGAGTCATTTGAGTAGGGCATACACATTTTTATAAATAAGTAAAACTATTTAAGAAAGCTGGGTTGAAAACTTCAGCCACACTCTAAATCAACTCTGTGATTTTCAAGCATATAACATATCTCATGGGAAAATAAGGAATTGGAGGAAAGGAATTCATGTTATACATTTATACCAAGAAAAAGAATTTATATTCAGGCACTAATATATGAATAAAATGAAATTTCCATTCTTTTTTTCATGCTGGGTTATAAGGTGAATATATTACATGTCTTCTGTGTGTCTCCACATCTCTATATTTTCATCTCCCCTGTTGGAAAGAAAATTGCTCTCTCTGTTAGATGCTATTAAATAAGTTTATAAAAAGGATTCAATTAGCTCTCCTGTGTGTTAATTAACCCACTGTTTTATCCTAAGGATTGCTGACAAGAAAAAAAGAGTGCAAGTATTTTGTGCTCAGGAGGATGACTTTATAGTTTTTTAATATTATGCTAACAAAGAAAGAATTACAGTAATATATGCTGACATTTTATAAATGTTTAGTGAGATCTTTCAGAAGGAAGAATACAATACATGAATTGAGGATGCTTATTTTGGGAATATGTGCGTAGAAACCAGAGCAGTGCCAACATGCAGTGAACCATGTCATTTTGATGCTGTACCTTATGGATGTTCATTATATATGCCATAGCAATATCAACCAAGAGCCATTTCATTTCTCACTTGATAACTGTTGTCCTTCCAGGCTACACAGTGACCTGTCAGGTTAAGGAATGCTGGCATCCCCCACACACTGTTACTCTATGGAATGAAGCCAAGAGAAGAGTAAACCTTCATTTTTTTTTTCTGTTAGAATGAGAGAAAGGTGTGGATTACTATCCCACAGTGAAGATGTGAGGAAGTATTACCTCATCAGGGCTCGCTTTCACCAGATGTTAGATATGAATACCTGGTTCTTAGAGATTTTCCATATATATGGAATACGGGGATGACTGTGGGAAAGAGGATGAAGAGCTAGAGCCTAGAAAATGGTCTGATCGATGAAATCGGAGTCTGAAGGAAAAGAGGTTGTCAGAAGAAGCTCTTTCTAGTTATTGGGAGGGTAAAAATCAGGGGCAGAAAGGATACTTTCAGTCTTGCAAGATTCTATTAATATACCCTTACAACAGAGGTGTCAAACTTAATTTCATTGAGGGCCACATCAGGGTTATGTTTTACCTTGGGGGGCTGGGGAGGCGAGCTGGGGTTGCCTGTAGTGGGCTCCTGAGCTCCATTTTCTGCTGAGACAGCCTCTTGCAACCATCTGCCAGCAAAACAAAGGTCTGTTTTTGTTGGCAGAGGCAACACAAGTTGGTCCATTGCTGTTTTCAGGGCAGCCCCATGGGCCAGATGTAAGCACCCTGTGGGATGGATCTGGCCCTTGGGCCTTGAGTTTGACACCCCTACCTTACAATAAAGAAATAAGTAATACCCCTGGTGGTGTTTATTGTCTGACTATTTTGCCATCGTAACAGTATCTCTCTTCTTTGTTAAAATAAAGTTGTGGTTAATTTTCCATCTTTTGTGCCCAATCCCTTGTTCTGGAGATTTGAGTTTCTTCTCATTACCCTTCTGTGTATTATAATCAAACCACAATCAACAGGAAAGGTTTAGTCTTGTCCAAGTGTGTTACATACAGAAAATGGAATATTGTCACAAATATAACACATTCACCTTTTATATGAAGTAATAAGGTTAAAATTCCTGCTACATTAAATTGAAGCCTGGATTTTGAGCACACATGATAAGGATCAGTCTGGATTATATATAGAGTAGTAGTGAGTTCCACCTGGCAATTTTCCCAGCCAGATGGCACATACCTAATTTTACTCAGGGCTCTGGGCCAGTAGCTGCTTTGACTATCAAGCCCTCATGTTTTGAAGCCGTAATAATGGAGAGAAAGTCTGTATTTCATGGCTTTCCAGTAAATATAAGCAGGCTCTACACAGTTAGTTTTAGTAGACTTCCTAGATAGGCACATTTCTTATGCCACATTAAATTTCCAGCAGCTTCTTTCTTTTTAAACATAAAAACTGCAACTCTTCTCCCATCCTCTGCCACTTTCATAAAGGTCTTTGGAAAAATCTTGATTTCTTTTTTTCTTTTTGTTATACATGAAAATTTCTGGAATAGCTTGGAACCACAGCTGGTGAAATGATCCATAATGCAATTATCTGAATTAGTTACTGAGAGCAGCTGAAACAATCTAGATCGCCATCCAGTTTATAATTTACTAACCAGCTGGTGGCATGGTTTTAGCGCTAGGCTAGAAACTAGGAAACCATCCGTTCTAGTCCCACTGTAGGTGTGAGGCCACTCTTAGAAAGAAGGTAAAGTCAAACCACTTTTGAAAATATTTCTAAGAAAACTCCATGGAGTCATGCAGTCTGTTGCCAGCAGTTAAGACTGACCTCAAGGCACTTATCTACTCAGGTTGCCAATTTTTAACTGGCCTCCATAGCCTTTTTCTTAATTTCAAGATTTGAATATCATTTTATCTCACTCTAAGCAGCGTGGTATCAGAATAAGTATGCAATCAATGCAAAATATATGCTGCAGATTGTTCAATATATTGATGCAAAACCATGAATAAGAAACCAGATGTACTTTCTCAGTCCACACTACAGAAAGCTTCACTTACTGATTTCCACAATTCAGTGGGCTATTCAACAGCAAGCTAACCCATTTCGTCAACAAGCACATCTACTCACAATGCCTTTTCCTTATGACAATCTCTATATCAGTGGTGGCGAACCTGTGGCACGCATGCCAGAGGTGGCACTCAAAGTCCTCTCTATGGGCACACACTCTATTTCCCCAGCTCAGCTCCACCGCATTTTTCCTGGCATTTCTCATTGTTGTTTGCAGGGAAACAGAAGCTCATGAAAGAAAAAGATCTTGCCTCTTGCAGAGTTTCTGGTGTTGTAATGCCATGCCTCCAACTGGCCAGCTGGTTTTCAGGTCTCCAGCATGCGTGATCATATGCACATGTGCATATGCATGCATCCAAGACTTGCAATTTGGGCACTTGGTCTTGAAAAGGGTTTCCATCACTGCTTTATATACTTATGGCTTTTCCTTTTGCCATAAATTCAAGGTCTACCATCAAGGATCTCATTCACCCACTTGACTTGCCAATATTGTAGAATGTTTCTCACTGGATTAATAGTAGGTTATATTCTTTTTGCAATAGTTTTGCAATAGTTCCAGCATTTCTTTACTTTCTAATGTGGAGAGGGCAGCGTCAAGAAATAGGCAATAGTTTCCTTGAATGGCAAATCCCACATCATCTAAAAAAATCAACAGTTCCTTAAAGGAAACAGTAAGAATTTAGAAACTAGCAATATTATTGTCATTTCTATTTATCATTTCTATTTATCTGATAAACAGTGAATTATTTATATTCAAACATCTACAACATTCTGTGGCCTTCAAGTTTTCTGAGATAACCAGAGTTATTTTGCAACATGCTTCATTAATCCTTTGTTGACCAGATATTCCCACTCAAATCAGTGGCAGTTGTTTGTCCTGTTTTCAATTCATTACAAATTGGATTCAATTTCTTTTATTTAATGCATACCGTTTTTCCTAATAGAAAAACTAAGGTTGAATATGTATATATTTCTAATTAAGTCTTGCACTTAAGAGGAAGAGAGACCTAAGAGCTGGTAGGAAGAATCCAATGATAACTGGAGGAAAAAAAAAACATATTTCCCATTGTAACTGAATGTGGTTTAAAAATGTTTATCAAACTTAATCTGTAATTTAAGACATGGTAGGAATACATAGTAACAGCATGTATCATATGTGGTTGTCTTTTTTTTTCTTTTTATAGAAATATTCTCTGAAGAAAATACAATCAGAAATGCCATGGAAATTCAGTAGTTTTCCCCACACCCGCAAAGAAATGCACTGAATTATGATGAGCAAATCTGTCAAGTTCTATTTCACACAATTTTTCATCTTTCCAGCCTCAAGTACATTACATTTAATTTCTGATCTATTCATGAATATGTTATTATTTCTAGAAAGAAAATTTAAATATTTATATTCATAGCTCCAATTATGTGCATTATATATGCATTTTTCCTAATATACATATTGAATTTAATGTTCTCTACAAATATATGTTTATGAACTTTCTTATGTCCATTTTGTGTGAATTTTGTTTAAAAAATTTGAAAAGTGCAAATGTACACTGGTACAACTGGTACACTGGTACAATGTACACTGGTACAGCTTGTCTATAAATTCAAGAAATATGAATTGGGTAAATTTGTGTGAAAATAAAAATCAAAGTGATTTTCCAGCATTCCTAGAATTGATTCATTCTGGCTTCACTAAATAAACAAATAATACTATAGTAGTGCTGTACCTCAGTACTCATCATTAATCAGTTCTGGGAGGCATGATGAGTACCAAAAATGATGAATACCAAACAATTTTTCCCATAAGGAATAATATATAGTGAGTCACAAGGCAGCCAACAAGTTCTAGCTTGAATGTTGAATACCAAACAAATTATGAGTACTGGGACAAAAATTTTGTATCAAAATGCATTGAATACCAAATTAAATGAGTTTCAAAGCAGTTGGTCATCAAGGCATCACTGCAATAGCAAGAGGGCAGAATGCACTACAACATATTTTCCATGCTGAAGATTTTTGAGATTGGATAAGGAAAGATTTCAAGTTGAAATCTTGGACAAGCATTGTCAAACCAGTGTAGACAGCCCTGAACTAAATGGACTCAGTACCAAGACAGCTTCTAAAGTCCTTCCCTAATTGACTGACTATAGTTGTCCTTGCTTTAAAAGTTTAATGGAGCCCTGAATTTCCATCATAAGTGATGAGTCATAACTTGAGGCACTGACAGGAACAAATCTAATTTTATGACTTTTGGGGCAGTCATTAAACAAATGTTGCAGTCTCTAAGCAAATCGATGTATTCATAGAAGTATTTTTTTTTTCAGAAACCAACAGTTTGCTGGAAACCAACAGTTCTGAACCAACAGTTCAGAAACCAGCAAAAGATGTTGTAAACGTGGTCACATGACTATGGAATACTGAAACTGACCATAAAAATCAGCTGGTTGCCAAACACCAAAATGTGTCATGTGACTATGGGGTTGTACAGCTGTTAGAACTCTAGAATCGAGTCATAAGTAGCTTTTGGGAACTTGTAACTTCAAATGGTCACTAAGCAACCTAAGCAATAAGCACTAAGTCATAAATAAGAGAAGTAGAGGAATACCTATATGATGAAAGCTGGCAGCATGGAGTCATAACTGCCTGAAAGCCACTAAGTACTATCAAATTCCTACATGGAAATCACTTCCACTACCAAAGCAATTATTTATTGCTTTCCAACACATGGGTACTTAATCTCTAATCATTTCTATTTACTTCAACTTTTCAGAATACATTCCCGCCACACAACAGTACATGGGAGCAATAAAGGGACTGGAAATTGCCACAAGGCATAGAAACATGTAGGAAAGAGAATTTGTAGAAGAAATGTTGATAGCTAATTTTTCTGAATATACTGTACAGAGCTTGGCTTTTAATCCAGAGTGGTATGTTTTTTTTCCCCTTTTTTACTTAAAAAATCTGGAATGGTTTGATGGTTGTTTTTAGTTTATAAAACTGAATCTGAAATACATTTTTCATTTATCTGATTGTCCAGTAGACTTTAGTTTTCCATTAAGGAGTTTTCATTGTGTTTTCTGATTGCTAGTTGGTGTTTTTGAATGCACTCTGCAATAAAAATTCCTTAACTTCACAACACATGTTTATGTGATACTTAATCGCACAACCACAGTTTCAACTGAGAAACTGTTAGCATCTTAGAGCAAGCCAAAGCCAAAAACACTAGGGAATTCCTGGAAGCTTGGCATTCAGTTAAATCAGCCATCAATAGACACAGACAGATATAAACCACATTTAAATATCATTCAAAAGAGACAATAAAAAAGCTAAGAAGAAATCAAAAAAGAACCAGTACATATATTTTCCAGCAGCAAGCACCCAGATAAGCAGAGAATAACACCAGACAAACAATCAGGGAGAAAACAATACCCTAATTAAGGAATTAGCAAGAAGAAAACCACACTTTCACTAAAACTGGCAGGGCAAGCTACTGTACATAAACCAAGAGCAAACCCCATACTTACTTGTATGCATGGTCTTATTTAGTTGGGAAATGAAATGTCTGTAAACGACCAAACTCAAGGAACACCAAGCACTCCAGTTGAGTTCTGATCTACAGATATTCTCTTCTACTTTATCTATCCATCCTATTTAAATTGTATTACCTGAAACAAAGTCAAATATTTGACATATAACAGGAATGGTGCTAAAGCTTACAGATGCCTTGAGAATGCATACAAACATATAGCCACATATGCAAAAATTCACAACTTCTATAAAATTAACAATATTAGGGACTTCTTTTTGAATTATTTATATTGTATGCAGTAAAGTATGGCCAGTCCGTCTCAGGAAGTTTGACATCAGGTTTAAATGTAAGAAACCTTAAATCCAGAGTGGATTCTGGATTTTTCACATTCAAAGCATTCCCCCCCTGCCCCTCTAGGTCAGGCTATAAACCCACCTAGACACTTAATTATATATGATTTTTGATGCTACTGCTATAATTTGTTGCCTTGGAAAAGAGACAACAATCGTGTTAACATTCCTATCTTGTTATCTCTTGTCCTGAGTTTAAGAGGTTTACTGTTCTGTAATCTTGCATGTTAAATTTGAATATGCAAATAACCAACTTGCTGAAGTAGTTTATCATTAGAACCTGAAAAAATATTTTGAGCAATTAAAACTTTGCCTAAAGAATGCCTGGAATTTACAAACAGCCTTTCATTGCTCAGTTTATAAATAGTTGGACCCAGCCAAACTCTTAGTAAGCAAAACTCAGGAACTCATTAGTAGAAGCTATTTTTTTGGCAGTAGAAAATAGTGCAGTGCTTGGCACGATTCAGCATGTATCATCAAGATTATATCTTCCTAATACATTTTCCCCCTTTTTTTCAAATAATGGGCAGTTTAGTTGAACAATGAATGTGGTTGACACAGTGTACCTTGATTTCCATAAAGCATCCACCTAAGTCTTCCATGAAGCTCTAACAGAAAAGATGACAACATGTGGGCTGGACTATGATACCATTTAGAGGGTATAGGAGTGTTTGAACAATTGTACCCAATGAGTGTGGGTTTATGTCATTTTACATCTCATCTGTTTTGACTGAAATCTGAAAAGTTCATGGAAACTTCACAGAAGACCCACCCAAGCATGACTGTGGCAATACAGATAGTCCACAACTTATACTACACTTAAGTTTAGTGACCATTGAAAGTTACAATGGCACTGAAAAAAGTGACTTATGACCAGTGGTGGCATTCAATTTTTTTACTACTGGTTCTGTGGGCGTGGCTTGGTTGGCATGGCTGGGGGATCATGTGACTGGGTGGGAAGTTTCTTTAAGCAAGGCAATAAAGAGTAGGCTAGAAGCAACACCAGAATGTTTTTTTCCTGCCTTCCTTACAGGATTAACCCTGTAAAATAGAAGAAATCTCCTTTTGTTTTTGTCCAACAACTGGTTCTCTGAACTTTTTAGAAAATTTACTACTGGTTCTAGCAAACCTGTTAGAACCTGCTGAATTTCACCTCTGCTTATGACTGTTTTCCACATTTATAACTGTTGTAGTTATAACATGATCAAAATTCAGACACTTGGTAACTATATTGATGACTTTTGTGATCTTCTCACAAGCAAAGTCAACACCAGATTACTAATTTATTAACTGCAGTGATTCACTTAACAACAGTGGCAAGAAAGGTTGTAAAATGGAGCAAAACTCACTTAACAAATGTTTCACTTAACAATATAAATTTTGGGTTCAATTGTGGTCATAACTCGAGGACTATCGGTAGTGATCTTGACCTTAACAGATTCTAAGAAATATGCTTTTGGAAAAAAGCACAATGGTCAAGTGTTTTGCAGAAAGATGAGTATGATGATTTCCTTTCCAAGGTGACTGAAAAAATGATGAAATGGTAGAAGAGACAGGAGAATGGCAAACTTTTTATGTCTCATGAAACTGAGATGGACAGAAAAGAGCCGAGCCAGGGGGGTGGGGGTGGAATCTACCTTTTTTATGCTATTGACAAAAAGGGATTCTACTGATGAATAGATTACAGCCTCTAAATCATGGTTGCCCAATCTTTTTGGCTTGTCAGGGTCACATTGAGTGAAGAGGAATTGTCTTAGATTGTATATAAAATATATAATCTAGTTAATGCAGAAAAATAACAAACCTCCTTTATTTTTAAATATTTTTTGTTATCTTGTGCATTACTACCATAGCTGTCCAGGGCCACATGCAGCCTGCGGGCTGGACACAGCTGTTCTAAATAATGGGTTATCCATATTTGAGCCACAGGCATGTTTAAGTAAGGTACATATGGAATAACAAACTTATTATTTAGCTAATATACAATGAATGGAAATAGGCAGATTATTCAAGGCACAATGGATATTATGTTATAACGCCTGAAGAATGTCCTTTTGACAGATCCATCAAATTCAAAGAAATGTGCAGAATCTGTCCACTCCCCATTTTGAACTTTTTTTATATATATAATTGTTACATATATTAACTGTTTGATTCACAGACCCTAATAAGGCAGCAAAAACAAAAACAAAAACATGCCTTGTTTTTACAAAACTCTATCTGTCTTGGACCTTAACAATCAAGGAACAAAATATGTAGAAGATTTGATTATGCTCTTGTTCTCCAGAAATTCCTTAAACTCTGTATTTTAGAATTGGGAAATAGATGATGTATGCATTGCAAATGGAAATAGAAATGGAAAGCATTAAAATAAAATGGGGTAGTTTATATATTGGTTTCTTCTTGATTGGTGCTGATTCAATCTTGGCATAGCAGCCACTCACCCCTTGTATCATGGTGTTCAGGAGGAGCACTTACATTTCTAAAGAGGATTTGGGGGGCAGGGGGAAGAGGAAATACATTGTTCCTTGGACTGAAGGCTCATCTCTGTAACAATCATTACACTAATTTACTTTGGATGAAAATAACTCATTTAAGAGAGTTGAAAATTGAATTTCATTTACCTGATTTTATACAGCTGTAATATTTAAATGTAATTATATATTTACAGACTTCTTTTTTCCTCCTAATGCTTATAATGCACTATGCTATTATCCTTCTAATAATGTCCTAAACACTAATGGGCAAAATAAATGTTCCCATCCCATTGGTTGCAGTGCTAGGAATCCAATTATTAAACCATATTTCATAATTAAATGTATTAAAGGAAACACACGATGAAATCTTCCTAGAAACAAAACACAAAGTGTAAAAATTATTTTGCACTGTAAGTACACTAAGCTTATACAGTTGTAGCATTCCAACCCTAATGGAGCCATATATTGTTGTCTGTTTGGTGCTAACACCTTTTATGAGAGGAAGGGGGACATGTTAATCAGCTCTTGTCCTGATAAATTCCAAGTTGTGTTATCTAGTACAACCTTTGGATTCCTATCATACATGAATCTTGGAAAGACTGTCTCACAGTGTTTTATTCTTTGAATTTTAATTATCTGATTTCTTTAAAGAGGCCTTTTTGTCACAGCAATGAGAACATATGCACATTAAATACACTAGAATATAATTAGGACCAAGTACATAAAAGCGAAATAATGTACCATTTTCCATTGATATTCCAGGTAGCCATGGTGATCCCCTTTTGAAGTATACATTCTTTACATGATTTTGGCTACATGGACAAATGTTGATTTCCAGATATAATTTGTAATTATTTTGCAGAAAATATGTAATGTACTATCAACTACAAAGGAGGTGTATCAAAGGTTCTCAGAAAACCATGATTTCTTCTTAAATTGGACTGAAGATTCTTGTAGTGCTGCAGTGTAGCAATCTGAGTTGATAATGGAGCTAGGTTCAAGAAACTTCATGTGGATAACATCATCTGTGTCCCCTGTGAATAGCATATCTGCTTTCCCAGTGCCTAGAAACGGTGTAAGTGAATCCTAACAAGACAGAGTAGCTTTAAGGCCATTAATGATTTACCATTGTTATTTCAGGACTGAATGATGAGGCTTGAAAGGTTTATAGTAAAGAGAAGAAATATGGGGAAAAGATATTTTGTTGTATTTTAGGAAAAGCTGATACAATACTATAATAGTTGCTACTTGCAATGAAGTCATTTTTAATGGGTTTTTCATTTCCATTTTTATTTTTTCTTTCTTTTCTATTTTCATTCTTTTTTCATTCTTATACTTTCTATTTTTTACTCTTTTATTTTTGTTTGCATTAGTTTTGTCTTAATTGTAATCATTAAGATGATGATGATAATGATGATGATGATGATGTCATCCATTCAGTTGTATCTGAATCTTGTCAATTCTGTGGACCAAATCTCTCCACTTCTTCCAATCTTGCATTGCTTCTTTGAGTTGTTCTGTGCTCTGTCTGGTGTCAGCTTTCATGCTATCCAGCCATCATGTTCTTTGGCAGCCTGGTTTCCTTTCACTACTAACTCTTCCAAGCACAATTGCTTTCTCAACTTTTAATAAAATTACTATAAAAATAATATAACCCATGTGCTCATGTGAAATGTCAAACTTGAGAACAGTGTCCCTTTGAATAATGTGCTTTGTTCTTAAACAGTTCATGTGAAAGTCAGTCATTGGTTGCTGTCATAGGTTGTTCACTTCATTCTTTGACATACAAATCAGCTGTTCTATGTTCAATATCTTTATAAGTATAGCCCACATGCTTAATATTCACACTAACTCTGATTATCACAATAAACAACCAATATCCATAACTGAATTTCAATTAGACAGACTCTTTGATAATCAAAAATTCAACCATGGCAGATTGTCTAAAGCACCTTGATGAATATCCACTGCAGACTTTCATTTCAGAAACAATTGTAATTCAATCTTTTCTCTCTTCAACTTTCTGCCAAATGAAGTGAAAGAACAGTTGCTACAGGACATGCCAGAGTTTCTTATGTGTCAGTAATGTTATCTGTTGATAACTTATGTTACATTGGAGGTGTTATTTTTAATTCATCCTTCAAGTACATATCCTTGTTCCAGTTCAGTTTATGGAATTTAATGTAGGATCCACTTCAAATTTGTGTGTATAGCTTTGTTGACTTAATGGACTTGTGTAAAGTACACAATAATTTGCATTTTTTTAGTTATGCTTTTGAATTGTTTCTGAAGAAAGGAGAATTGATAAAGTAGAGAAATGTCATATGTTTGGATTAGTTCATCATGAATGATAGAAACTATGACCACAAGTGGGTGAAATCCATGATATGGTAACTAATTTAATCCAAACAACTGCTTCAATGTTAAATTATTGTAAGAAAAGTGTACATCACTTGCCATAAAATAAGTAAATAATACTGCCATTCTTGAAATGCAAATATGGCAGAATTCTTATATTTAATTATTTATAATTTATATTAACATTATCACACTTAAATGCATTATTAAATTTCAGTCAGTAAAGTGCTGATTTTCTTCTTTTATCATCTTCCTCTTCCCCTTCAGGCCCAATAAGGCCTTCGTTTTCCCAGATTCGAATTGTTTTGCCACTATTAGAGTTTTCCCTTCTTACCTATTTTCATTTGCCTTGACAATGTATTTTAAAAAGCAGTAAAGCAGAAAGCAGTAAAAGAAGCAATAATGAAGGGAGAGACATTACAAAGTGATCCTTAATGGATTGTCAGCTCATGGAGGCAATTCACAAGCTGTGGCAAAATGAGTTCTATGTACAAAAGAAATCAATACTCATTGTAGAATCCTTCCTGCTACACTGCAATTTATCAGCTAAACAGAATACTGTCACATCTCATAGGCCTTTGAAAACTAGTTGGTCTCAGAAGCAATATTTATTCTACATCGCCTCAACTACAGCAGAATCAGATTTGTGTACAGCACAGGCTGGCTGTCTAGTGATTTGAAGATGTGGGAAGAAAACAGGGAACAAGATAAAGATAACAAACTGAGAGACAATAAGTTGTTTTGACAAAATACAATCTCAAAGCTTGAAATATAACAAGTTCATAAACTGGTTTGAATCTTAGACTGGTTTCAGAAATAATCCAGGAAGCAACCTATTACTATATACAGTAACTGTACTTATAAATTAACCTTGCAATTTGAGCCCATGAGTAACAGAATAACAGAATGACTGAATCAGAAAGGACCTTGGAGGTCTTCTAGTCCAACCCCCTTGCTCAGACAAGAAACCTGATAGCATTTCAAGCAAATGGTTATTCAATCTCTTTATAAAAACCTCCAGCATTGGAGCACTCACAACTTCTGGAGGCAATTTGTTCTTCTAATTGTTCTGACAGAAAAAAAAAATTCTCTTTTGTTATAGATCGGTTCTCTCCTTGTTTTATGCACATGTTGCCCTTGTCAGTTCCTTCTAGAGCTTTCCTATAACTCCCATGCCATTCCAAAAAGTATAATGGGTTGAAGTCAATTTTCTCCTGATATGAAGTGTTAAGCTGTTCTCTCCTTTCCAACTCTGCAATCAGTTGAAATAATGGACTTCAGCTAAGTGTCCATGTAATGACACTGTTCCTTCTACCTTACAAAATATTTCTTCTGAAGCAAGCTCATCAGTATGTCCCAGAGTATTCTTTGCACTATATATTATATAGTTCATTTACTAACTTGTTCCATTCTTGATCTTTTTCCAGCCAGAATCTGTTGTCTTGTATTATTATTAATACTATTGTACTGTATTAATACAATATAATAGTGTAATATTATACTAATACAATAGCATATTGTTATTATACTATTAACTACTGAGTAGAATAGAATAGAATAGAATAGAAGAGAATAGACTGCCAAGTGTGACTGGACACACAAGGAATTTGTCTCTGGCATATAATCTCTAAACAACAAATTGATAGGTCATAGATCATAAATCATAGTTACAATCATTAATCATAAGATACAAACAGCAAGTGATAAATCACAAGATACCAATAGGAGAAGATAGCAGGAAAAATGAGAATATGAGAAAGATGAGAAGATGGGAAGGATAATAACAATACAGCCTACTGGGTTCCGGTTCTGGTCCTGGTCAAATGCAGCAGGGAGAAAGGGTAGCTCCGATCTCCCGCTGGTCTTCTCCCACTTGTGGGCTTTATATGGAGTGTAAAGCCGCTTTGTAAGAGCAGTGGAGGAAAGTGGTCAGGGGGAGAGCACAACTCCCCTGGAGGATCCCTGGCCTGAAAGTCCCCTCAGCCATGGTGGGTTGAAGAGGCAGTCAGAAATGGTCGCCACAAAGACCGGGACAACAACCGAGCCAACTACCACCTAAGACTGGAGCAGGAGAGAAGCTGGTGCACAGCTGTGGAACTGGGTGAGAAGATCTTTTTTTTTTTTTTTTTTTGCTGAATTTAAACCCCGAAAAACCATTTTATAAAAAAGCTTTAACTATTGATCAAGCGGCAAAAAAAGAAACGGGGGAAAAAAAGCTGAAAGTGAAAGCCAGAACAGAAAGGTGATTTAAAGGGAAAGGGCATCAAAAGACTTTCAACAAAGAAGTTAGGAAATTGAACTTGCATAGTAAAAAGTATTATACCTGAGAATAGGCATTTTTAAAGATGCCAGAATGATGTATTTAAAAGATTTTATAAACCTGGAAATGCTGAAGCTCTGCAATAGACAAGGACTGATCTTTTCAAGAGAGATCCCTGCTGGAAATTTGACTCTGCAGTGCCACCTGCTGATGGGAGAAAAATACTACACCCTAACAAGTGCTAATAAGGATTCAAACTCTACAGGATTATAAGGATGATAAATCTATTTACTAAAAGAGATTAAGGAGCTGGAGAAAGGGGAAAAAGAAGAAATCAACTGTTTTGTTTTCTGAATACTTAAGAAAAATAACTCATAATTGTGAGAACTGTGCCTCTGTTTAGGAGATTGAACATAAGATTGGACATATAGATAATATGGAATTGGATTACAAATGAATAGAGGGGAAAAAAGAAGAATTTATAATGTTTCAACAAGAAGAAATGGAGAGTTGGGAAGAGTTGATACTGTCTATGTGGGACATATGATGAAAACAGAACACAAGGACTTAATCATCAGGCTGGGGATTATGGATAAAAAATGGAAACTATAGTTCAAGGAGAGAAGAAGGAAAGACAAAATATCCCAGCTGAGGGAGAAATGAATAAAAAAGTTGTTGTAAAGAGAAAAAGGGGGATTCAAAAAATGATACAAAAAATGCAAGAGGCACAATGTTAAAAAAAGAAAGAGGGAAGAAATTAGACAAAGAAATAGTAGTTGGAGAAGTGCTAAGTAGGAAACTGGTAATCCCACAAGGTAAAGAGGTAAAGAAAAAACAGACATGTTGAAATTGAAATATAGGAGAAGGAGGGGGGTGAGAGGAAAATCTAAAACACATAAACTAGATGGTAATAAAATTAGAAACACAATGAGAAAGTATTTAACATGAAGGCAAGTTAAGCGGAAGATAAGATTGTTAAGGAAGAGGCGAGATGATGGTTAGAAATTTTCCTAAAGATAGAAGAAAGGCAGTGGCATTAGATAAAAGGGAGAGAAAATTAGGGGAACAATATTTTTTAAACACATAATCTCTTTATTGTTCTTTGAATCATAACACTTACTCAATATGAAACTAGAGAAACTTTTTAGAGAAGAAGGTATAATATATGTAACTGTTAAAAATGTTTAGAGTTATTGTATGTATATTGTAAACTCTGTGTATTGACAGAGTTATTAAACCTAGAAGATGAATGGTATAAAAACAAAAACAAAATAACCTGAAAAATGTATAATATTATTTATATTTTAACTATTAGAATATCTTTAAAATTCAGTTAAGAGAAGAATAGAGAATTGGATAATAGAGATTGGTACGACTTTGAATTGATGAATTTCATGTAGAAAAAGGGAAGAAATATTCAACAGAAGCAATGTAATTAGATTTAAGAATATAATGGGAAATGTAGAGGAGAAATTTGAAAATGTTTGTACCAAAAAAGATACCCAGATAACATGCTGTACACCCAAAGATATGTTGTCTTGAAAGAAAAGATATGAAGATATGAAATTGTTATTATATTTGTTAAATATTTTAATTTGGAGAGACATTTGTATACTTGACTATATATGATTTGATTAATATGTGATGTCATGTAAAAATATAAGAAAAT
>JAEANM010007489.1:0-17686 GCA_017656035.1 Myanophis thanlyinensis | reverse complement strand
TAGGAAAGGAAAGGAAAGGAAAGGAAAAGAGTCAGTCTTTGGTCTCAGACATTATTGAATATTCGTTCATTGCCAGAGAAAAGGGGAAAATTGATAGTATCTTGTTAGTTCTGCTCACTCCATTTACTGAGGCCAGTACCGATTCTGTGTTGTTATCTATTCCTATACATATACATACACGCACAGTACAATACTATCCAATGAATGTTCCTTTTAAAAGACCCACTAAATAGTTCAGGGACCCACCAAACCCAACAGCAGCTTAAATATATTGTTTGAGAATCGCTCCAAGTGTGGTTTATCTGATTATTTATATATTATTTATTGATTTATAAAATGTATAGGCTGCTCATTTTACCTGAAGATGGGCAGCCTATAATTCTATCTTCCCCGGCCTGTTGCAATTCCTACCCAAACCAGTTTCCTTGTTCAAAAATTACTGTTGACCTCCAGAAATAACCAGTATACATTTCTGTGAGATAAAAAGGAATTTTGACACTCCCCTGAATCCTTCGGAGTCCCAAGCTCCATATATAGGTAGGTCCTCAACTTACAACAGTTTATTTAGTGACCATTCAAAGTTATAACAGCACTGAACAAAGTGACTTATGACTGTTTTTCACACTATGACCATTGCAGTATCCCCACAATCATGTGATCAAAATTCACATACTTGGCAACTGACTCATATTTGTAATGGTTGCAGCATCCTGGGGTTACGTGGTCCTCTTTAGCGACCATCTGCAAGAAAAGTCAATGGGGAAGCTGGATTAATTTAATGGCGATGTTAATAACTTAACCACTAGAGTGATTCAGCTGTGGTTAAGCTGTGGTTAACAACTGTGACAAGAAGGGAAAACAAATGAGGCAAAACTGAGACACTTAACCACTGTCTCACTTAGCAATGAAAATGCTATTGTGGTTCTATTGTGGTCGTAAATTGAGGACTATGTGTATATTGCTGCAAATCACAGTAAACCCCAAGTAAAACAATACTGGGTGTTGCTGATGCCCTCGTTAGATACAGAACAATGAGTTTTATTAATACGCTATGATAATCATCCATGCGCCATTACCATGTGAAATAGGAAAGTCCTAAACATGCTAATTGAGATGGGAATGATTGGTCATATAGAGTGATTGCAAACTATTGGTAGTGTGTTACAGCAATCTTAGGCTACATGAACAGAAGGATAAAATCAACTTGAGAAGATCATTAGTGAGGCCACATTTGAAATATTGCATCCAGTTCTGGTCACCACAGTTTAAAAAGGGAGTTGAGAAAGAGTGAAGAGGAGATGATTAGGGAGCTGAAGGTTAAAACATATAAAGAACAGCTGCAGGAACTGGGTATGGCAGGTCTAACAAAAAGAAGGATGACATGGTATCAGTCTTCCAATATTTGTGAGTTGCCCCAAAGACGAGGGACCCACCTATTCTCCAGAGCACCTGAAGGCAGGACAAGAAGCAACAGATGGAAACTTATCAGAGGGAGAAGCAACCTGAACCAAAGAAAAATTTCCTGATAGCAAGAACAATTAACCAGTGGGAATGGCTTCCCTTTAGATGTTGTGAGTGCTTCACCACTGGAGGTTTTTAAGAAAAGACGGGACAGCAGCCACCTGTCTGAAATGGTGTAGCGTCTCCTGCTTGTGCAGAAGGTTGGACTAGAACAGGGGTCTCCAACCTTGCCAACTTTAAGACTTGTGGACTTCAACTCTCAGAATTCCTCAGCCAGCTTTGCCAAGGTTGGAGACCTCTGGGCTAGAAGACATCCAGGTCTATTCTGATTGAGAACAATTAATCAGTGGAACAGTTGTGGGTATACCATTACTTGGAATTTTTCAATAATAGTTCTCAAGCATTTGACCAGGATGGTCTATAAGGACTCCTGCTTGGACAGGGGATTGGACTAGAAGACCTCTGAGGTTTATTTTATTTATTTATTTATTAAATTTATATACCGCCCCCTCTCCTGAGGGACTTGGGGCGGTGTATAGCAAGTAAAAAAACATAAGAGAAAATCTAAAAAGCCAATTAAAATAAAATATTAGAAAGCTGATGTTAAAAAACGTTACAGTTAAGATTGAATTAAATTAAATTAAATATAAAGTTTAAAATTTAAAATTCCACTAACATATTAAAATTACCCTGAGGTGTCAGGCCAGGCCAGCTAGCTGGAAGAGGTGGGTTTTCAACGCATGTCGGAAAGCTCGGAGGTCAGTAATGGTCCGAATCTCAGGGGGGAGTTCGTTCCATAATCACACTTTCTGATTAGGACCAGCCCAAGCATTAGCTGAAAATTGGAGAGATTAACACCAGGTGCCATATGTTACAGGGGCCATACCCAAACAACATGTGATGGACTCAGTCTCTGAACATATGCAGAGAGGGTGTTAATTAAGGGATGTTGTGAAATCTCCCTTTCATCTCCTTCGAGGTTAGGGCATCTACTCCTACCAAAAAAATGCCCACCTGTGTGGGACTGAAATAGCATTTTAATTATATTTGGGGATAATATAAGAAGCCCTATTAAAGGTGTTATAGTGGTAAAATGATGTCCTAGTTTATCATTTTGAGTCACACATTGTTTAACTTCAGCCTTGGCTTTTTTTCTAAAGCCAGGATACAGTATGTAAAGCATGGGTCTATGCTAAGTCATATCACTGAAGCATTAAAGCAAACAGTCCATGGGAAGGGAATGAAAGCAGGCAGAAAAAACACTACAGATTCAAACAAAGAAATACAAGTAGTCTTCGACTTACAACAGCTCATTTAGTGACCATTTGAAGTTACAACGTACTGAAAAAAGCTACTTATGACCATTTTTCACACTTGTGATAGTTCCAGCATCCTCATGGTCACATGATTTACATTCAGATGCTTGGCAACTGACTCATATTTATGACGGTTGCAGTGTCCTAAAGTCATGTGATCACCTGTTGCAATCTTCTGAGGTTTCCCTGCAAACGACGCCGAGAAACACCAGAGAGAAATGTAGTGGAGCTAAGCTAGGGTGACGGTGCACATGCCCAGAGAGAGGAGCTGAGCTGGGGTGACGGTGCGCATGCCCACAGAGAGGGCTCTGTGTGCCACCTCTGGCATGAGTGCCATAGGTTCGCCACCACTGGTCTATCTATTCAAATATCCAGCTCTGAAAAAACCTGCCAGTCACTGGGATTTTCATAAATTCTTTAAGTAACCCCACTCTTGGAGCCCCTAAAATTCTTGGGAAACACAAGAAAAAAGCTCCAAAGCCTTCAGTTCATCATGATACACTTCCAACAATCCCAAAGGGTCACAATATCTAACCAAATCTTCATATAACCCAGTCATTAAAGCTACATGCCGGGGACTTTCCCCAAAATTGAGCTGAATGACATAGAGGTGGGAGATAGTATTTCCAAGGGGCAGATTGTCCAATCTGAAGATAAAGATCTAAACATTTTGAAGACCTCTTTGAAAATAAGCCTTACCTGTCACTGAAAGAGGAAGAAACTACCTGGCACTGCAAGGGTGGCAAGGAATCAGTATTGTTGGAAGACAGAAATGGCAAAACAGTGGTTTTCTGCCATCACCAGAGAGTACAAAAGTTACATTCAAATCAGTGAGAGATGAGGGTCAAAATGTAATAGGGAAATGTTAACACATTAACATGGTAATCTGAACATCATTAATACCATAGGCCACCTTCAGTCATTTCCATTGATTCATGCCTTGAAAAATTGTCTGGGTAGGTAGCAGTTGTCAGAGATTCTTTTCCTCATAATTATGCACATAAATTATTGTTTCCAAAGGTAAGACATTGAATCTCTTATACCTATGTATATATGCCTTCCTTTATTTGCACATGTGCACACACACAGAGACAAACAAACAGACTGAGACTCACAATAACTTAAAAGGGCAGGACAAAAGAGTCAGAATAACCTACCCTTTAAAGGGCAACCTATCACAGTAAATCATTCCTCTGCAGCACCCTTACTGCATCTAGATCCATTATCCATTCCCTCTTGTATGCCACTGAAATTCTTGAAAAGTTGAACTATCTAAGGTCATTAATTGCAGACTTTATATCTACTTACTCCCTAAACAGGTAAGTATACTGTAAGACCAGGGACATAGTGTTTGCCTCAGTTCCAGAAGGGTGCTTGAGTGGATCCAAAATTGTTCCTGTCATGTGAGAATCATAACCTTTCTTAAAAAAAGATTATGGATGAATAATACTACTGCTTTTATGCAATCATTTCTATTATAGAGAGGTTACTTTGTTCTTGCTGAGGGTAAAATTCTTGTTGTCACTAATCAGTGGGTTTCTAACTTGCATGAGTCCAGCAGCATCATTGCAAAGAACGTTATATTATTTTCCCATGAACAACATAGCTGTCTCCAGCTTCACTTAGTATTAAAGGTAAGAAAAATTCCCAAAGGACAGAATTATGTCGAATGGTGATTTGATCTTTGAAGAATATATTTTTCCCAAGCTCTCAAAATATCTACTATTCCCAAAGCTAATTTTACCATCACAATAAGCCCTAATAGCAGAATAATGTCTAAAGTAACCATTTTACAAAGCAGGCAGCTGTTTGTAATTTAACATTATTAATCCACAAGGCAATTATTCATTGCCTGTAGGCTTTTCTGAAGCACCGTGGTTTTTTTAAATGATACATTGGAAGGACCATTTCAAAAGCAGCAAGGTAAATTTCCCTTGGAAGAGAAAATAAGATGAAGCCCAAATGGTTTTGTCTAAAAAAAAGACAGAGCATTAAACAATTTCCAATGTCACATCAGATTGATAAATCAATATATATAGATGACAAGCCCTGAATTATTGAAACTGTATATCCCATTATTCTGACAACGGAATTTCTCACAATTAACATGCTTCCTCAAAGTTGGAATCCCATCAATACCCATGGCAAATTTATTTTCCTTAGATATTACATTCATATTTTTTAGATCTGGATAGTGGAAGGCTGGGGAAAACTGTTCCTGTAGTCAGAGGTGAAATACAGCAGGTTCTAGCAGGTTTGCTAGAACCAGTAGTAAATTTTCTAAGCAGTTCGGTTGTTAGAAGAAATCTCCTTTTGTTTTTTTCCACTTTACAAGGTTAATCCTGTAAGGAAGGCAAGAAAGAAACATTCTGGTGTTGTTTCTAGCCTAATCTTTATTGCCCTGATTACAGAAACTGCCCACCCAGTCACATGATCTCTCCAGCCACACCCATAGAACCGGTAGTAAAAAAAATTGAATTCCACGACTGCCTGTGGTGGAGGAGGAAAAATCCTTCAAGGAAGGGAAAGAAGATTTTGGTTAAAGAGCCTTAAAAATTCTCAGGATTCTGGTTTAAAAGCAATAATGAATAAATTTAAGCTGGCATATTGACCTGATATCTGTATAGATCTGCCCTTCCATTAGCAGTGTTGTTATTCTGATTTTGGGGAGTGAATAGGAAGGACTTTGGGTTAATCTATCTATTAAGGAATTGTTTATTGAACCTATTACCATATAGTCTTAAAATTAAGTCATAATTGTCAGGGTGACACATTATTCTCTGACCTGGTTTCACTTAGACCCACTTTTAATCCCTAGGAACTTCACTGGGTAGCTTTCAGACAGGCACATTCTTTTTAGCTAACCAACATCACTGGGTTGTTGTGAGAGAAAAAAACAGGTGAGTAGATCATAAATACTACTTTTGGCTTCCTGGAAAAAGAAAACCTATGGTACTCTGTACTTATCCGTTACATCTGTCAAGATTTTCCTTTTGCGTTTTATTCTTCAGGAGTGCAAGTCATGTGAGAAATAGCTGTATCTCTCAAGGGAACCAGTGTTTCTCTGTGACACTGAAATGATGATGCCGCACTTTGCAAATAAAAGGAGAGAGAGAACTGATGCAAGAAAGCCAACTTGCTGCACCTGTCACTGCTTAGAACCATTTGTCTGACTAAATGCCAGCTCGCTCACCTCCAGATTGACTAAAGCTGGCAGAAAAGCTTAGCCTGAAAGCCAAGTTTCTCCACACATCTATTAAAGAAAAAACATTTAAGTCCCGGATAGGCGAGGGTATCATGAGGCATTAGCATAGGAATGTCAAGTTTAAGGCACTCACAAGCCTTCAGGAGAGCCTCACGTAGGGCTTATGACATTATTAATGCTAGTTTCTTCTCACACCCGTGCCCACACACGGCTAGAAATCACCCAACACCGTGAGTGGAGTTTATTTATTTACTTTAATAAACAAGCAGCAGAGTCTGCAGAATGAGGCTATGGAAAATCACGTTAAATTGCTGCTTGGGGTGGACCTGTCAATCAACCTTTTCACTACCGATGTCTGTCTGCTGTTTATTATTCAGGACAAAGACATTAAAAATAAATATCTGTCTCCAGGTGAAACATTTAAGAAACTAAGACATGACTGTATAACTGATCTAGAGAAGACCAAGCTGGGGTGGTGGTGGTGGAAATGCACACACTACAGTCTTATTGATGCTAACTGCCTGTGGGAAGCAGTCTTTTAATTCAAATAAAGAGGAGTATTGTTTACGTGTTCTGACAGCTAGCACAGGTCCTAGAATCACATCACCCTGCCTTCTACACCTTGTGAATGGGTAGAAGGGGCAGTGGGCGAAGAGAGCTTGCTTAGCAGGCCAATCTGGGGAAGGGGGTTCGGTAGCCAAATAGTGAATAGTTGTTTTAATATGGTTTGAAGAATAGCAGATCTGTCCCTTACCGTTAACATGTGTTCTCAATTCAAGGAATTGGTTCAATACACTCGTTCTAGGCATGGTACTGTATCTCTCGGTTTCAGCCACTTCAAGATGGGGAGCTCAACTCCCAGAATTCCCTGGCTGGCTGAAAAATTCTGGGAACAGAGGTCCACACAGCTTGAATTGGCCGTGGCTGAAAAACATTGCTCAACTCTAGCCGATCGGCAGGCTGATGAGTTGCAGGGTATGTTCTTAAACCATGACTTTGGTTTGGTGTTCTGAGACTACCCAGAAGTGACCTGAGTTCTTTAGATGGACTTTGACACTCGCAATAGCCAAGAGAGTGGGACTTGTGGGAACTATAAAGCAAGGTATAGTCAAGACGTGAGAAGGCTGTGCTTTGTATTGTTTTCCTGCTGAGGATTTGAATGTGGGAGTGGCCAAAATTCACAGTAGTCTCTAGGGAATTAAACTAGTTTCAAGGGCCAAAACTATTGTGACTCAACCTTCCATGTGTTTTTCTAATGGATCATGCATCCCAGGAGGCTGGGAGCGGGATGAGTCTTGGATTACAACATCCAACCTATAAGCCTGCCTGTATGTATAACAAAAATATAAGTTTTTTTTTATCTAAATAAGCTACAGCAGTAAGCCTATCTAATATTCCTTCCTGCTCCTCTTTTCCCCACAACAACTCTGTAAGGTGGGTTAGGCTGAGAGAGAATGACTCAGAATCACTCAGACAGCTTTCGTACCTAAGGTAGAGTTAAAATGCACTCTCCCACTTTCTAACCTGGTGCTTTAACCACTCTACATCTGTCTATTTACCACAGACAGCCTTCATAAAGCATGCTAAATCCTGAACCATGGTTTACTAGCCTTGATGGCTTAGTACCATGATAGTGAACCTATGGCACAGGTGCCACAGGTGGCACGCAGAGCCTTCTTGCTGGGCATACAAGCTGTCAGCCAACTTACCTCCAACTGAGCATGCACATGTGATTGCACATACACGCATGCACGATTGCAGAGACCCAGCTGGTCTTCAGGCCTCCACTGTGCATGCGCGCAATTGCAGCAGGAAATCCAACTGGTCTTTGGAGCTCTCCTGCGGATGCACATGCGATTGCTCATGTGTGCGTGAGTGCCTGTGCGCAGTGCATGTGCATTGCACATACAAAAGTTGCATGCATGCACAGATGGTGCAGTTGCACATGCAGCGCACGTGAAGGAACTGCATGCAAGTGTGGATGGCATGCACAAAGTGTGTACTGTTCGGCACTTGGTAAGTAAAAGGTGCACTACCATTGGCTTAGTAGATAGTATGGACCTACCATTCTTGCACAAGGATCTTTTTAAAATGTTCATACAACAATGTGGATGGTTTTGCTTGGTGAATCAGAATAACACCACATTAGTCTGAGTTGCTTTGCCACACTTTTCTACTCTTCTGCTCTTTTTTTGCGCAACAACAAAGTAAAACAAGCACCAATTATCATTCCTCTAATAAAGCCAGCTTCCAATGTTTATGGCAGGGGTGGGGAATTATGGCTCCTTCATGACTCGTGGACTTCAACTCCCAGAATTCCTGAGGAGTTGAAGTCCAAGAGTCATGAAGGAGCCATAATTCCCCACCCCTGGTTTATAGCATTCACTAAAGAATAATTAACAGATATATCTCCTGAAACCACAGTCTGTCTGCAAGTCTAATTAAAGAATACATCAGCTTTCAGAAATCATAATTGTGATTTTCTCCTTGAACACCACACAGTTGCCTCCTTTCCCTTCTGACTCTGCCATTGCGGTTTGCAGTACTTGAAAATCAGATTCGACAGTGAGGTGGCCGTTCTTAAGCAGACAAAGGGAGTGGTTCCCTAGCAACCAGAACCAAATGAAAGCTTTTCTCCTCCTTATGCCTTTTGACTTAGCATCTTTGGCACAGCAACTGTGCATTGAAGAAATCTGGGCTTTAAACTGAGTGGACTTTCCAAAAATCCATAACCATAATGACAATTGCTTGAAAAGTCAGGTGTTTTACATTCAAAGTGAAATGAAAAGAATGGTATTGGTTAGTGAGTATGGACGAATTCCCAAATGCAGGAATGAAAAGGTTTGGGTCACTACACTTCAGATCTCTCTCTCTCTCTCTCCCTCTCCCTCCACTCCTCCTCTCTCTCTGTGTAATTTAGTATTGGAACACATGTAATTATGATGTCCCCATATCTCAGTTAAAAAATTGAAATGCATGAGATGTAGTTAGGACACAGGTGTCAAACTCGATTTCATTAAGGGCCACATCAGGGTTGTGTTTGATCTTGGGGGTTGGGGGTGCTGGGGCCAGAATGGGCATGGCCAACTCGACATCACTCGTGTTGGGGGCAGAGGTGAAATTCAGAAGGTTCTAGCAGGTTTGCTGGAACCCATAGTAAATTTTCTAAGCAGTTCAGAGAACCAGTTGTTAGAAGAAATCTCCTTTTGTTTTTTCCCCTTTACAGGGTTAATCCTGTAAGGAAGGCAAGAAAAAAACATTCTGGTGTTGGTTCTAGCCTCATCTTTATTGCCCTGCTTACAGAAACTGTCCACCCAGTCACATGACTCCCCCAGCCACACCTACCAAGCCACAGAACTGGTAGTAACAAAATTTGAATTCCACCACCACGTCTGTGGTTGTTCAAGCACTCTGCCAGCAAAAACGGGCTCCTGCAACCCTCTGCCAGCAAAAACAGAGTTTGTGGGGCTACGAGCTGGCCTCGCAAGCTCTGTTTCTGGTTGTGACAGCTTCCTGCAACCCACTGCCAGTGAAAATGGAGCTTGGGAGGGCCGCGTGCTCCATTTTTTGCTGGCAGAAGCACCATGGCCTGGTCCATAGCTGTTTCCAGGGCAGCCCCATGGGTCTGATCTAAGCACCCCGCAGGCCGGATCTGGGCCCCGAGCCTTGAGTTTGACACTCCTGAGTTAGGAGATCTAATGTATATCTGGCTCAGTCTGATCAGCCTTAGCAAACCAGCAGCTTTTTAAATTGGAGCTTCAGTCGCATCATCTGTGAAATGGGTACTGTTAGCTAAAAAGCCAGGTTTGTTATGTATCATTTTATACCATTCAAATTCACTCACGCTGCAATCCTCTGCATTCCTAACAAGAAACAAACCCTACTGTAGCAGCACAGTGAGATTTATTTCCAAGTAACATGTGAATTAAATCATTATTAACATATCCAGGGATGTAGACATATTTAACATGGAACAGTTGAACTATGCTATGTTACACCTATGAATAATTGATTTGAAAATGTGGAGAGAGAAAGAATTGTGTAGTCATGACCTTTTTGTATTTTTAAAAAAACGATTTGTTGTGCTTGGTCAAACACAGTTTAAATGTTTTACTTGCCAGGCTCTTATTGATTCTTTTTGCATTATTACTGGATTTCTGTCTCACTGCTTATCTTAGGAGGTAAGACAAGAGAGCTCTGGTTAATTGAATGATGTGTATAAACAAATTGCTCCACAGTGTTAAGGCAGCATTAATGATTTGAGGAAATCGTTTGGAAATTACACACACACACACACTTTTTATCAAATATTTTTTTAAAAGAATAAACACAATACAATAAGTAAGTGACAAAAAGAGTAAAGTGAGTAATAGACAAGACAAAGAAAAGGATAGAATAAGTTATAAAGAAGGGGATTACATTAATACTTTACCCTCTTCTCTATGGTTACAAGTATTTTTCCCCCTTCTTTCTATAGTCTACCCTTTATAATCATCAAATCCCTAAATCAATTTTTTTAGCAAAAAGTCCAGAAGAAGTTTCCAATCACTTATCGTTATTGTCCTTTCTCTAACCAAACAAAGCAATTTTTCCATCATTACTAATTCTGTCATCCTCACCAGCCATTTTTCTATTGTTATTTATTTATTTATTTAATCAATTTTTAATGCTGTCCATCTCCCCTATAAGGTGACTCTGAACTTTTGTGCATATAATCTTGCAACAATTATCATATATACAAAAGTGTTCAATTTTTCTAATTGTCTATCCATTAGTTCCAACTAAATTAAGAAGAATTCTGGTTTCAACTGAAAGTTAATATTTAATTTTTTTTTGTTTCACTATGTATTTGAACCCAACATTTTCTGGGTTTTTTTTTTTGGGGGGGGGAGGAATTTCTCCAGGTATGATGAACTTCATGGGTTGTACATTTCTAACATAAATTTTAAATACCTTTATATACATTCTATATATTTTTTTCTGGAATTATGTACAAATAGTATATCATTTTATTAAAAAAATCTTTTTAAGTTATAGCATAATGTAAATTTCAGTCCTTTCAGCCACATATTTTCCCATTGTTCCATCGGTATGTTATGTCCAAAATTTTAGATCATTTTATCATAAACTGTTTTACCTGTTCTACAAGTAAAGTTTAGCAACTGCCTACAAAAGTTTAGTAACTGCACATTCAGTACATACTATAGTTCAATTTCAAATTATATCTTGTGCTGTTCAATTCCAAATGAACTGTTATCTACCATAAATCTTTCTCTTAAGTGTGCAAATGAAAGCCATGGAAAACTACCATAAATTCCTCTCCAGTCAATTGATCTCCTGATTTTAATTTATATTCTCCAAGGTCTTATAACAATCCTTGATAGGTAACCATCTCCCTTTGCTTACTGTTTCTTTTCTATGCAATGCTTCTTGTGCAGAGACTCATAAAAGCATTTTTAGGCACAGTTGGGTTTATATCTATCCCATATTCACAATGTGGCACTTCTAATAACAGTGATTTTAAAAACTGTGTTAACCTTAACTTCATTGTACCACAGAAACAAACCCATGCCATCCAAACCTCAGATGGGGGCTCTTTTAATTCTAAAATTCTCTTGTTTCTCAGTAGCACCTATCCAAACCAAGCAGCAAGCTATAAAATACATTTTCAAGTCATGTAGCCCCAATCTTCCCAATTTTTTTGCAGGAGAAAGGATATGGCAGCTGCTTGAAACAGTGAAAAAAATTACATGTGCCACAGAAATATGTGGAATCACACTGATGGGAAATATGAAAAAGAATGCTCAATTGAACAATGAAGTGAAAATAGGCTCTTGAGGAGAAAAATGTGTATAAGAGAGTGGGGGTGGAAAGAGAATGAGGGAAAGATACTGTATAATCTGTATATATGTACAAATAGATAGGGAGGTAAATAATTAAATAACTAAATAAGTAAATAATTAATAAGTAAATAATTGAGTCAAAAGAACGTTTACAATTAAAAGAAATAGCAATTTCAATGGCAACAAAAACTTGCTTTAGAAGTGAATGGAAAGAGCTAAATAAGGAGGTTCTAGCTAACAGATAATAAAAACATTAAAATATTAAAACTATTTGGCGGAAAGATGGAAATAATATTGTAAAGATGGCTTGCTTATGGAGGGGCTATGCACCTGTTTAATGTGTGTAAATAAGTGCTATATTCATATACATTGATTGAAAGTTATTTGAAGAGCTATCTGCTCATGCATTAATTTATATTAATTCTTATTATATTGTGCATCTTTGGTAATGAAAACTACATTAGCTTTACAGGTAGTCCTCAAATTACAACTCTAATTGAGCCCAGAATTACAGTTGTTAGACATTGTGGTCTCTCTGAACACAAGCCTTTGAGAGATCGCTAGTATTTTGAAGAAAGTAAAAAAGACCAGCTTGGACTACCTAAGCCAGTTTTATCACAGCATTCATGAGCTTATAAACCACCATTTGAAAGCTCACTTCATGTGCTAGTCTGAAGGTTCTAAATCTTGGTTTCTCTTTTAAACTTAACATTTTTTTTGACATTGATCATCAAACAATGGATTACAGTACAGAGGTGAAATTCAGCAGGCTCTAGCAAGTTCACTAGAACCGGTAGTAAATTTTCTAAGCAGTTTGGAGAACCGGTTGTTAGAAGAAATCTCCTTTTGTTTTTTTTCCACTTTAGAGTGTAAATCCTGTAAGGAAGGCAAGAAAAAAACATTCTGGTGTTGTTTGTAGCCTAATCTTTATTGCCCTGCTTACAGAAACTGCCTACCCAGTCACATGACACCCCCCCAGCTACACCCACCAAGCCACACCCAGAGAACCAGTAGTAAAAAAAATTGAATTCTACCGCTGTCACAGTATTTAACTCACCATCATATTTTGGGCTATAAATATTCATTGAATGGATGCTCTGTTTTGCAACAGATAAATTTTCCTAAAATGGACAAGGCTGTTGCATTTGATGTGACATGGATGTCACTGCATATTGATATAATCACATAAGGGACACATTAACATCAGTGGTACAAGTTTGTTATACAAATGGCACAGTGATGCAGCCAATCTGTTTTTGTTATTTACATAATGACATCACGACTTAAATTAGATAAGTCATCATAGATGGGATACTTACATACTTAGTAGATATTCAGCAATAGCAGCCTCTCTTTGATTCCCACTGGTCTGTTAAATTTAGGTTTACTTAAATCGGGAACTGCAGTTTAAGATGAACAGGGCTGCATCATAAATTCTTGGTAAAGAATTTTCTGTTAATATCAGACTCTTGACAATCAGCTTTACCAAGTTTCTGACAAAGTCATCATTGACAAGATTTATGAAGAAAAAAAGAGAATAGATTACAGACGCTTCAACATTTTAGAGTCCAATTCATATTTCAGTTGGTTTGAACAGAGTCTTCTCCAATTTCTTTCTAATATTATTTTACAGTCGAGAAGACTAACTGCCCAATTCCCAAACAACTATATACATGTCTGTTTTCCCCCAATTCTTGATTTCTTACCAGGCCATGGACATACCATTACACTTACTTATAAAAGGGAATCCATGATTTGTCATTTAATGCCAGCTTATTAAGTGGAAGTTTAAACCAGGATGAAATGGAAATATCAGAGCCTAATTAGCAAATTAATATTAAGAGAACATTCACTGTTTTGAATGAAAAGGGATACCTTGGTTTGAAATTTGTAGGGTAAAATACTAAAGCCAGTACTTGAAAAGAGGAATAAATGATAGAGAGCATTATGTTGGTTCCCAGGTTTTTATTTTTTATTTTTTTTTAAAAATCCTTAATGACTTTTTATGAACTAGACATTTCTCATCTGAGATTTGCCACGTTTATTGTAGAACAAACTTAAAGAATATTGAATATGAATGGCTTTGAAGAATAGCCTTATAATTATGTGGGTTTTTTATTGACTTAAATGTTGAAAATTCATGAATCTTACTTGAACATTCTTTTTGTTTTAAATGAAGTCTGCAGACTAGAAAAACTATTTTGAAGACGTTACCCCCTGCTCTGCCCTTCCAACATCACATGAAACAAATTCTGTCTCTGACTGACAGAAAATGACATTTCTATAGGTGGCTGGAAGCCAAAGATTTGGAGAATTTGCAGCCTTGAAGAAAAGATAATGGTTTACAGGCCTGTTTCCTGACTTTTATCACTAGTGCATGATAATGTTGTCATTGTTCGGAGGACTTAAAGATCAAATAATTAACTATCTAGACTGAATTTATCTTTTGAAAATATACACAGTTTTCCCAGAAGGACTCATAGTGCAACATATACAGTAATAATGGGGACAACAGCTGCAGAAAAAATCAGGCAAATGTTTGGGCCAATTACGATGCAGTAGCAATCTCTTTTTCAGTTGGAAAATGAAGAGGTGCACCTCAGTGGGGAACTATTTTTTTTTCTGGATTGGGCAAGTTAATGCTACCGGTGCTCTTGGATAGTGTGCTTGCTATGAAGTAAATCCTTTTTGTTTGGCTAAGGAGTCGGGGAAATTGTACTTGTTTTGATTAGATAAAAATGGGATGGAATCAGGAGAACTGTGAGGAAGATATCACAAAAAATGGTAAGAGAACTCTCTACAGGTAGTCCTCGACTTACAGCCCAAAATTTCTGTTGCTAAGTGAGTCATTTGTTAAGTGAATTATGCCCCAATTTACAACTTTTCTTGTCACAATTGACAACTTAGCAATAGCACTTAGACTTATATACTGCTTCACAGTGCTTTATAGCCCTCTCTAAGCAGTTTACAGAGTCAGCATATTGCCCCCAACAGTCTGGGTCCTCATTTTACCGACCTCAGAAGGATGGATTGGAAGGCCGAGTCAACTTTGAGCCAGAGGTGAAATTCAGCAGCTTCTAGCAGGTTTGCTAGAACCGGTAGTAAATTTTCTAAGCAGTTCAGAGAACTGATTGTTAGAAGAAATCTCCTTCTGTTTTTTTCCCACTTTACAGGGTTAATCCTTTAAGGAAGGTAGGAAAAAAAACATTCTGGTGTTGTTTCTAACCTAATCTTTATTGCCCTGCTTACAGAAACTGCCCACCCAGTCACTTGACCCCCCCTAGCCACACCCACCAAGCCATGCCCACAGAACTGGTAGTAAAAAAATGAATTCCAGCACTGCCTTGAGCAGGTGAGAATTGAACTGCTGAACTGCTGGCAGTTGGCAGTCAGCAGAATTAGCCTGCAATGCAGCATTCTAACCATTGTGCCATCACAAATCACTGCAGTTGCCAAGTTAGTAATATGGTTGTTAAGTGGATCTGACTTTCCCATTGACTTTACTTATTAGAAGGTTACAAAAGGTGATCACATGATCCTAGGACATTGCAACCATCAGAAATAAGAACCAGATGCCAAGCATCTGAATTTTGATCATGTGATTATGGGAATGCTGCAGTGGCCATAAGTGTGAAAAATGATCATAAGTCACTTTTTCAGGGCTATTATAACTTTGAACATTTACTAAATGAACTGGTGTAAGTTGAGGACTACCTGTATTCCATCATTCAACTGTGTACACTTACTTAGAATTTTTATTAAGTTTAAGAGATCTTACTCCCAGATAGCATAGATTGCAATGGAATTTCAATTAGTGATCAGTAAGGGAGCTGGGAAAAACATAAGCCCAACCTCACTTCAAAATAGGAAAGGGGGCTTTATAAAATCAGTGAGCATCTTCAATGTTTCATTGTGGAATAGTGAGAGATGATTTTTCTTAAGGCCAAATGGAGCACTGATTCTCTTTCAAAATGCCACTTTCTGAGCATGTTTAAATGTAGCCTGCATGGAACACAATGAGTCTCTGGCAGGGATAACAGAAAGTTCTCATCCCTCCAATCCCTTCTCATTAGAGCAGAAATGTGTAGACTTCAACTCCCAGAACTGGAGTTCGAGTCCACATGTTTTAATGGTGTCAAGGTTGAGAAACACTGGATTAGAGGGAAGACTTTGTGTATACTGTGCACTGGGGGAAAGAAACGAAGGCCAGTGTTTAAGTGGAAGATCTTGGTAGAGGAACCAAGGCCATTCTGAATTATTTGCAAGTTGGATAAGAATATACTACATTGATCAGATTAGGCCACATGCTGGAAATTCAGCAGAAAGTATAGAAACTACTGCTTGGATCTTGGAGAGTCTATATTTGCCATTCACACATTTTATTTTATTTTGTTTTGTTTTTTATTTTATTTTTTATTCTCATCTTTATGACTACATAAGTAATTCAAGATGGCAAACATACCTAATTCTCCTATTTTCCCCACAACAACCCTATAAAGTGGGATGGGCTGAGTCTGAGAGAAAGAGACTGGCCCAAAGTCACCCAGCCAGCTGTGATGCCTAAGGCAGGACTAGAACTCACAGTCTCCCACTTTCTAGCATGGTGCCTTAATCGCTAAGTCGAATTGCCTCCCTCACTTTGGAGTCAAATGCCTACCTACCCTTCTTGGTTTTTGCTCATGAGCTAAGACTTCTGAGATGTAAAGGGAAAAAAGGCAAGTCAGTCCTGTGCCTGCTGAAGAAACAGAACATATGAAAAGGCCCCTGAAGAAAAGGCCTTATAAAGGAGAGCAGCTGCAAATCCAGGGTTTCTATGCCAGCAGGAGTAGAACAGAAGAAAAGGTGATGTATTGAGTAATTCACCTCACAGTTGTCTCAGTGTTTGTTTATTGAGTTTTCTTTCAGAACCCTTGTCAGACAAAAGTCCTTCAAAGCCGCTTACATAACATCTGAGAATTTAAATCTATCTGTGATAAAGTAACCACAAAGAGGAAATGCTACAAAAGATCAACACACACACACACCCACACACACACACACATCCTGAAAGGCACAAAAAGCCTGGCTCTGAAAAGACATCCGACAGCTCAGTCAAGGAAAACTTCTTTGGGGAGAGTATTTTGAATTCAAAGGGCAGTCCTGTCATAGGTCACTACTCTGTCCTGCCTTAGATCAGGGTTTCCCAACCCTGACAACCTTAAAACTGGTGAATTTCAGCACCCAGAATTCCCCAGCCAACATGCTGGCTGGGGGACTCTGGGTATTGAAGTCCACACATCTTAAAAATGACTAAAGCTGGAAAACATTGATCTATAGCAGAGTGTCAAACTCACGGCGTCACGTTGTCACGTGATGTATCATGACTTTTTTCCCCTTTGCTAAACCAGGTGTAGGCGTGGCCAGCACATGATGCATCCGGCCCACGGGCCTCAAGTTTGACATTCCTGATCTACATTTATCTATCTCTCAGTCATTTTTGAGTCAGTCTTGATTCCTGGTGATTCTCTGGACTTGCCAGTTTCTTGGCAACATTTTTGGAAGTGATTTTCCATTGTTTTCTTCCTAGGGCTGAGAGAGAAAGAGTGACTTACCCAGCTGTCTTCTGCCTAAGCTGGGACCAGTGGTGGGATACAGAGGGTTTGGGGCACCTTGGAAGAATCCTTTGTTAAATTTCTGGCTGGCCCCTCCCCCCTACCTGCCCCTACTTATTAGCCTCACGCAGCACCCCCTCTTTCTCTTGCCTTGCTGCTCCAGTTGCTTTCCAGCCACGAAGAAACAGGCAGCTTCCAACAGTTATCCCAGGAGCACGTTGCTGGTGCATGGATTGTATTGTACTTACTATCTGTATGTCTGTCTGTCTG
>JAEANM010007488.1:0-17686 GCA_017656035.1 Myanophis thanlyinensis | reverse complement strand
TTCCTTCCTTCCTTCCTTCCCATGGTCTGAGCCAAACTAGGTATCCAAGTCAGCAGTTGCCCCACCATTTCTGCCTAGATTCAGTAAACTCTGATTCAGACTAGCTTTCTCTAATCATCCAGGAAGTTATAACATTGCTTGATTATGTCAAGAGCCTGCTAGACTTGACAGAGTTCCTTGATACTAATCTGCTGCAGGAAGTGGACCTAATCAGGGCCAACTGTTCAGAGATTGCTGAATCTCTGGCCTCAGTTAAGATGGCTGCAACAATGTTATGCCTCATCATACATAAAATTTAGCTAGTCATCCTGGGTCACAGAACCGTTTGTTAAAGTATGTGCAGCCCACTACATTTTTGATGTTCTCCTTCTGGAGGATCTGCATATATGTAACTTGGACTGAATTTTAGGCCTGTGCATTGCTTTGAATTCAAAAGCAGAAAAACTGCTTTGAAACATGCTGAGATGGGCATTTCACTCTAGTCTGAAACACCTTAAGACAAGATTATCTTGAAAAGGTGTATCTGTTTTAAGGGTGATAGATGAATGGCCTATGTCTACACCCATGCTCTCCAAGGTCAATTTCTGTATTTGAATATGAAGCGCTGAAGAGGCTTACTAAGGTATGGCTTCAATATAAAGTAGAGAGATTTAATCTATATGAGAACTGCCACTTGTGAGACCAGAATAATATATCATATTGTTCAGGGGTTCAAGGCAATATGCAAGGAACTCAATGCCTTCGTTCCTTGAAAGCCAACACAGACAGACTAAGGAGGAGCTACTTCCCACAGACAATACAGACCCTAAATCAAACCACAACAAACCCAGGACTATAAAGTATTCCTATAATCTACCTCTCTCAACCACTCCCTAACTTATTCCACCTCCCTGTCTATACTATTCTCTTGCCCTACTACCTACGGTCGCATACACATTTCACTGGATTTTGTACCATATATTACTGTGCATGTGATGAATAAAATTTGATTTGATTTGATTTTTCAACTATTTCCTCTCTATGATGTAGATTTGGTTGAGGCACCATGGCCAGCCCAAAGTTATTGCATGTTAACGTGAACCCAAGTCTCTTAAATCTTAATCCAGAACGCTAACCAATTCATGTGGGCGGGCCACAGCAACATGATTCTGCCTGAGAATACATAGATCATAGTGATAAATGAAGGATATTTACATAATTCAGATGAAAATGTTGTCAAATTTGAGAATATTTGAATTATAAAACATGCTGCTAAAAGATTTTCCAAGCCAGGACAAGCAAAGAAAGGAACATTGTCTGTTTAAGATGAAAACATGGCCTCTTTTCTGGCTCGTTGTTCAGCAGCTCTATTACGACGTACCACTATACTAATTTTGTGAAAATATTTCCCTGACTACTAATACCATGGCTTCCACATTCATACTGCAAAAATCTAAATGACCATTAGGTGACATTAAAATATATTGTGAATTTCTCTGCCACCATTCAATGGCACTCTGGATTTTTACAGTTGACCTCCGATTGCTCTACTGAAACACTGTTTTCTTTTGTTCTGTAACAATTTGATTATTAGTCTGGCAGCCCCTTTCAGAATAACTATCATTAATAGTTCTGATTTTCTGCCACCGCAGACAAATCCAACTCTCCTCCTACAGTGTTTACACTTTTGGAAAATCTAACAAGGAAAATCAGCTCCTGACCCCTTCATCCAATATAAATGATTTCGATGGCATCTTTACTCTAATGGTGTGATGTGTCGGTCAGTAATAACTGCCTTATTCATATCTCAGTTCTACCAGCTGAGCTTCTGGCCTTTCAGTTTCACAAATACAGCCCCAGCAACCAAATTGAATCACATGACTTCACTAGCTGAAGCTGAAGCTCTTGATTAAATGAAGTTGGGCGTGAATCTGTCATGGTCAAATGAACCAACAAATAATGAAACGAATGCAAGCACCTAAAATCCCATTGACACCTGCTGCTTCTGAACTATTAGAAAAGGCCCTCAGCATGACAGCCCAAAGCCATGCTGGCAGGCTAATCACTCTGAGACAGTCTACCTCAGCTCAGCTCCACTTTTCGACTCAATTGGGAGATTGACAGCAATATTGAAATATCATTTTTTTTCCAGCCTTTTTGCCTAAGAGCCAGCAGTGAATTGTTCATCACATCATGGCTCTTTTTTTTCTGTTCAAACTTTTCCCCCTTCCTCTGGCCTCTTTCCCCCCAATCTTTAAGTGTGCATATCTAGAGAACTGTAGCAGATCCAGCTACACATCTGAGGGAAGGTGGGAGAGAAAAGTGGGATGCTTCGAATATTGAACACCTATTGACATGGCTTAACTATAGGTTATAGCAACCTGAATGGAAAGGAAACCTCAGAGCCTGAGGGAGGTTCTCCAGCATGAGACTCTGCTAAGTAGGGCCTGTGAACAGTGGCCATAATGTGTGCAGAGCACAGGCCTTCTTCTAAAAATAGCAGGTGGCGTTTCCTTTTGCATATGCATTTCTCCACAGGTTAGACTGCACCTTGAATATGGAAGAAAAGAAAGCAAGACCTTCAAATGTACATACAGTACAGCCTTGCATAAATCCAACAGCAGCTGTAATTATTATCTCACATGCCGAGAAGGAAATAACTTGCTTCTTCTGTCAAGCACAGAGGAAGAAGGAGGAGGAGGGGAGAAAGCTCCAAAAACTTTTCAAACTGATTCTTCCTGACAGTATGCCATTTGCAAACCTAAGGCATGCTGGCAATAATATGGTTTCATTAATTCTGTATCGTTGTTGATTCAGAATTCTAATTCTATGGTCTTCCAGGTGCTTTCTCTTCACTCCAGTCTTTGTGATAGTCAAACAACTAAACTTATGTCATTGAAAGAGCCATGAAGTTTCTTTCTGCCTTGTTCTATTGTGACATTAGAGCAGCTCTTTCTTCTTTTCACCAGTTTCTTTTCCATTCTTTGATGAATTTCAGCTTCTGAAAAGCTGACTTTCTTTGTCTCAGTACCTGAGAGGAAAAAATGGCGATAGAACTCCATCCCTGTGGAATAAAACTCAACAGGCCATCCTTTGCTCTGCAGCATATTTTGCTATTCCAAATTTGCATCTTCTTGTTGTTTTTTTTCTTTTTACTTTGCAGGCCTTTTTTAGTTTAGTTTGAACATATGGGCTCATGATGGGACTTATAGTTTCATCTCAATATTTTAAACTGGAAAATATTTAATCATTTAATTCATTCATCAAATATCTATGCCCTGGAAGACAATTCATACTTGTGCTCTTGTCAATAGGCATACTTCTAAGACCACATAAAAACCATACAATAATGCAAATGCATACTTAATCTAAGGATTTATTTCTGTGGTGTGTAAATTTATTTCTGTGGTAAATTTATTTCTATGGTGTGTAAACATACCCAGAATAGTAAACCATTTCACAATATTCAAATGATGCAATTAAATGAACCTACCTATATCTTTAGATGATCCACAAAGCAGATGGATGGCCATTTCAGTTTTATAAGTGGCGAAAGTGTCCTTCACCTTGTTGAATATCATTTGATATCACATTGAAAAAATATGGATATACAAACAAAATCATATAAGAGTAGCAAGCATCTGGAAGGAACAAATCAATAAGATTTGATCCCCAATTTAAAGGTGCCGAAGAACACAGTAAAGAAATGTCTTAGAGGAAAGCATTTAACAAAAGGATTTTAGGAGACTAATGCTTATTTTAAAAATTAAAGCTCTTTATTCGGAAATTACCTTTACACAGAAAGTCTAAATCTCTGTTTTAACTATATTCTAAGATAAGTAGTTTGCTAGACACACATGAAAAATGGCATGATATCTACTCTACTAAGAGGGTAGAGGAAAAAGAACTCTGGAATAAACAAGAACCTGAAGCGATGACTATCAGTCTAACCTGTTTGAAGCTTGCAAAGTAGTTTCAAAGTGGAAATATAAAGAAGTCGTAGAGGGGATTTCATACACATCCATTGCCCCTAATTGCCAGTAGGTTGAGACAGTGTTACAAGGCAATGCATACAAAAGTGGCAATTTCTATCCCTCTTTTCATAGGGTTGTACATCAATTCATGACCCTCTTCACTTCATTTAGGTCCTCAGTAATGGCTTGGTGAGAGTAGCTGTTACTGTTTCTTCTGTCAGGCAGAATTTCAGCTCAACACAGGCTTTATCTCTTATGTAGTAGTATTTAATATCAACATGCTTTCTGCGCAGTGACTGGAAAAACAAAATACATCTGTTATTCTCTCAATGCATTGTAGCTGGCTTTGGTTCATCAAGCCCAAAATCCAATAGCCCTTTTCTTATAACCAGCTCTGCTCTTTACAAGCTTGAGTTGCAGCTATGCATTCTGCTTTAGTAGAGGAAAGGGCTGAAATTTTCTGATTTTTACTAGTCCGATAACTGTTCCAATGTATTATAATAAATTGCCATTAATTTGGTCTTCTTGTGTTTGGCCCATGTAGTCTGTCTGTGTGTCTGTGTATCTATAGTCATGTAGCATACTAACATGAGGTTTCTGTTTATAAGCTACATCATTTCACATCTGCAGTTCCTTTCTATCAGTTTGATTGTAGTTCAAGCATTGAGGATGCACTGATGTTTCTGCACAGCCTTCCTAGTGCTGCTACCATATCTGGTCTTTTTGCAGTTGATATCTACAAGAGTATTCCAATTGCTCTTCTGTACTTAGTGGTGTCTTGTAGTGGTTTGCTAGAGCTGTTATCTGTAAAGAAATTAGTTTCAGTTGGAGTGTCTGTGTCATTAACTCTGTCAGTCTGAAGTACTATATCAGAGCCATTATCTTCAGCTCTAGGTTAAAGAAGACACTTTCATACTCTTCTCTTTTGGTTTGTATTCTAAAGTCATGGGAAAACTCTTCCAGCTGCTTTACCTCTGTTTCTTTGCTTATGTGCTTTAAATTTGTTCCCTATTCTTTTCAGTGTCAGAATACAAAATCAGATAATCAGCCTAAGATTTATATCAATTGGGTACCTTTGCCTTTCAAATACAAGTTGGTGTTATTTTTCAACGTATAAATCTCCCCCTTGGAAGCCTTTGGTTAACCATTTCACTCTAAGCTTTAGCAGCTTGCCTCTGGTCATAAAAGGATTTTGACAGCTTGCATATGAACCCTGATGTTTTTTCCAGAATTTTCAATCCCAGATGGCTGTTACATGCTTATGTCTCCTTTAATGTCCTTCTATAGGAAAGTTGTCTACACTGACAGATGTTGAATATGCATTTTTTTCCCCCTGCAGGATCACTTTCTGTAATTCTTGGTGGAAGCATACTTCCCACTGCTGTGTATATTACCTTTTCTAAACCATCTCCATATTTATTTATTTTTTGGGGAGGATGTGTATCTATGGCACCTACCTTGGCTCTGAAGCTTTGGATATCTGTTTCTGCATCTCCTTGGATGGGAAAGGCCGATTTTCCCCTATTATTTCCCTGAAGTTTGGGACTTCTGTAAGAAGCCGTGTTTATTCTTGTGAAAGGATTTAGTATCTTATTTTGCAGCTTGCAACCATTTTAAAGCATCTGGCATGCCATCAATGTCCTGCTGAGATTTGTATTGTCTCATCCTTTTTTGTCCAAAAGTGATAACCCTTTGCTGGGTCTGTCCCAAATTCTATATCTTCTTCTCACTCAGGATCCCATTAAAGCTCACAGTATCTTCTTGTTATGGCAGTTGCATGATCACAACCACTTCTTGTTCAGATTGCTGCACTGTTTCTTCTCCTATTGGAATATCTAAATACACTGCAACATTTGTATTCAATTAGTATTATGTCTACATTAAAATTTCACCACTATATGTAACTTAACCATTCCTCTGATAGGATCAGGGATGTTATATCATTGCCAGCCAGCTCACAGCCAATACATACAGGCATGCCTTCATCATTTTGGTAATATAGTTTCTCCCTCTTCTGTTTGTAAACATAAATATGTTTAACATTTGGTTTAGTTCCATTCAGCAGTTCAATGGCAAGATATCTTAGCCTTCATTGGGCAACTGTTGGGCAAATAAATTGCAACCCTGACTTCTTCTCCATAATATTTGACAGAACAACATCAAGAAGCACAGTTCTTGTCAATTTTAGTGGCACTCTATTATTTCTTTCTGCCACACCATGTTGTTCTGAGGTGAATGAAATTGTTTTTCTCATGCTTAATGCTTTACTCCTGTAAGTAATTCTTTTCTGTAATATTTATCACCATTATCAGTACTCAAAGTCTTGAGTTTTTCTTTCAAATGTATTGCTCACTCTGGCCACATTGAACTTTTGTGACTTTTCACCTTTTTTCTTTAAGAAGTCTGCTGCAAACACATTTAAAAGAAATTGTCTGTACATTTCTCTGGGTAAAAAATCTCTGAAGGCAAGTGAAAATCCTTCTCTTCCAGAATGCCTTTCGGTATTAATACTACCATGCTAAATGTCAAATTACAGTTTAGCTATTATTTGAATTGTACATTAGATTAGGGATTTAAATATGAATTAATTTTAATAGTGATTTTGTATTGACTTTTGTATCATAAACTTGGTAAGCTGCTTAGAATCCATCAGGTTTGTGTTGGTAGATAAATCAATTAAATAAATAAATGCAAGATCTATTAGAACTTATAATTATATCTGGAATTATGCCCTTTTATTAGCTGTATAGATTGAACCATGGGTAAGGCTTGGACTATTACAACAGCTTCTTTTCCAATACTTAATTATGGTTACTGCAGTAATTCATTAGGAATGAATCCTTTCCTTGGGACTTCCTTTTGTTTTAAGACCACATGACTGCTACAGGACTCATTCCTGTGAAATTTGTCTTTAAGGGTGTTTCTTTGGTGAAATTTTTTTCTTCTCTCTCTGTCTCTGTCTCTCAGTCTCTCTCTTCCTCTCTCCCTCTCTCCTTCCATTTGTTTTTGAGATGCAAATTACTTCCAAGAGGGAAAAACAATCCCTGCTTTCCAATCTGTGAGCATGCAGACTTGATTGTGAAATCTTTCCTTTTTTCAATTTTCTTTCTTAGGTTAAACTGCTGCATATATTCTAGGACATTGATTGGTATGAGTATGTATCATTATCTTCCATTTACCTCCAAGCTAGAGGAATGCACTGAATGGTGAAATGGCTTGCGAGGTATCTCCTAGATTACACTATCTTCTTTTTGTAAAATGGTGTAAGATGCTTGGAGAAACTTGTAATTAGCTGCATAAAATGCTTTCTATCTAAAGAATTGTCCAATCCAAATCTATTTAAAGATCAAAAAGAGAAAAGAAACAATTACGAGAATTTGGGACTTAAAATTGCTTACCAGCTATCGACAACACATTCAGTAGATTGCATAGATCAGTTAATCATTACCTTCTGCACTTTGGTTTATTTGTACCTACCATATAAATGATCATATGTATAGTTTACTTATGAAGACTGTATCTGCATCTAATAATTAGCAGATAGTAATCTTCTAAAAAATGAAAGTAAGAATCTATCTCTTTATCTATCTATCTATCAGAATTAGCCTGCTGTATATTTGTTTGTGTGTGTCCTCTGTCCAAACCTATGTACACAGAACATACAGAAAGCTGGTTGCACAATTTACTGATAAGTTGGTGAAATAAGCACTAAAAAAATGTAAGTGCAAACACACATGTTCACACAATAAAAAAAAAAATCCCCAACAAGCTTTCCTTAAGAGAATTCCAACCCAAAACAGAAGGCACAAGAGTGGTCAAGCAGAATCCAAGGCTCCAAACACTCTAGAAGTTTAATCAACTGGTCTATGTCCAAAGTCAAACTCAAGAAATTTCAAAGTGAGAATTAAGTCACACAGAGTCTGGGTAAACAAATAGTTTTTGCCAGCCAAAAGGCTTGAACTTGCTGCTGTTCTTAAATAAAGGCCAGAGGTGGGCTGCTGCCAGTTCAGACCAATTCGCTAGAACCAGTTGTTATGATTCTGCACAGTTTGGAGAACCAGCATATCACACCACTGACTGGCCCCTCCTCTCCATGCCTCACCCATCTTACTCACTCCTCATCTCACCTGCTCACCCAGCATAGCTGTTGCTGCTCTCTGTCTGGCTCTCTCGCTTGCCTCAACCATACTGTGGGTCATCCACCTTGCCTGCCTTCCACCATGGCTGCATTCCCATAGGTGGTGGGATGCAACTGGTTTTACTATTGGTTTGATGCACAGTTTTTCTTCATTTTTTTAAAAAAGGCAAACAAGATTCTGGGGAGAAATAAGAGCAGATAAGCACTGAGAAAGTGAACTAGAGAAATTCAAATATGGGCACAAACAATGTAAGTTTAACTCTGGCTTGAACAATGAGTTAGTAAAGAATGTAAGTGTAATACATATAGCGTGGATAGTCCAAACATCATTGCTTTGGATAAATATCAGAAAATGGAATCAGGAATACTCAAGAATATAACATCACCAGACTTATGAATATTTACTAGATGAAAATTAACTCCCTTCAATGTACAATCAATAAATGGGCACAGAGCCAAATGATCATCAATTAAGACTCTGAGAGGAAATTGAGACAACCTAAGAATATTTTTGTAAGCACAAAAATATCTATTTTAATCATATTCAATGAGATCCAATGAAAGGATATCCAGGAATGCAACACTAATAAGACAGTTCATACTTTGTTATCAAAGACCCCAGAACATCTATAGAACTATACATCATTCATAGAGTAACATTAGTCTTACTTGTAAATTGGGGAACAAAGAAAAAAGTATAACAGGTAAACAATGGGACACACACATTGATGGAATAAGAGAAAATTTCTGGGATCATTATCTGCAATGCAATGGCACAGAAAACAGGTAGCTAACAATATCTCAAACAGAACAGTGTAAAGTCAATAATGCCTGGGGTGTGTAGCTTGTAGGTAGTCAAGTGTATTAAATGTTGATGTCAAAACCAACAGGGCCCACATTGTTGAAACCTGATCACCAGACTATCATTCAGAACTTGAGATCGTGCAGTCTTGGTTGAATGACCTGTCGACATCTTGACTCATATGAACTGAGAAGGCCATCAGAAGACAAATAAAAAATCAGTTGTGAGAGGTTAAGTCTTTTGAGAAAATAAAAAGAAGCAGTGCACAACTTGAGCACAAAGAAGGATTCAGAAAAGGTATATGCAACAAGGAAGGTGTTTGCTGCAGAAAAGCTAACTTAAAAGAGTCAAGGAAACTGTCCATGATTAAAGAACATTTCACTAGGCAGGTGATTCAGGACTAAAATAAAAAGACAGTAAAGTAAAGAAAGGAGCAAAAAGGATCAACCAAGGAGGTAGTATGAGAAGAGGCATCCAGAATTCTCTTACTTTGAACTGCAAAGTCAGAAAAAAAAAAGATGACAGAGGAGAATTAGTGGAAAGAAAGGAGCAAAATGTATTTGCTATTTTAGAGTTCTCATAATTCTCCCAACCCATCAACAAAAAGAGAAGGGACAGGAGATAATATGTCCCTAATACATGGAGTCAGCAGAGAAGGAAAGATAGAGAAAAATTGAAGAGAAGTCCTGCCTTGAAATGGAATAATCATCTGAACTATGGCTGGGTGTACCTCTATGAGATGACAAAAAAGATGCATTCTGTTCTGTACCATATATGGTATGGAGCAGACACCAAGTCTGGTGCAGATAATCAGAGAGCAGGAGAATCCTGCTCTCTGATTGGTCAAGACGCGCGTTTGTAAATAATATAAATAGCTGTCATTTTGCCTGTTTTCTTGTTCTTCTTCTGAGTGCTGTGCTGTAATAAAGAGTTAATTTCACTATGAGCTGAGTCCTAGTCACTTTTATTCTTCAAATAAAACACATTCTGTGTAGAAGAAATAAGAAATACATGATTATCTATCTATCTATCTATCTATCTATCATCTATCTATGCCATTGTTGTTTTCTTAATATTGGTCAGTAGTGTTGCTGAGGTTCATAATATAAAGTGAAAATAGTCTTGGCTTTAAATACGATGCTATCAAAATGTTACTGAAGTTTCAGAAATGAGGGAAGAAGAGGCAACAGGAATCACAGCTGATTTAGAAGAAATCTTAATTAGAAATCCAGCACTCTATAAAGACTAATATTGCTTTCTGTTCCCATTCTGTTCTTTTTGTTTGTAATAGGAAATAATGACATGCCAATTGTATATAATTATGGAAAGCTATTTAGGGAGCTGAATTTTGTCTCTCTGTTTAATTATGCTTTCTGCACTAGGTTGGCACTTGATTGCTGCTATGGTGCATGTGCTATTTTTATTTCCTCTTTTTCATTTTTTGTTAAGCCTCAGATTCAGAGTTGCTTTGTGTGTGATTTTCTCCATGACTGTTCCTTGCCCATCAATATCTCCAGTATCTGATGCCCTGATACTGTATGTCCTATCTGAGATTTTAGGGAACTAAACATGGCAGTTGTATTACCTGTCAGTCTATCACATATTTCTTCTTTTGGGATGAAGAGCCTACTGTGGCAATGATTTTTACTGGGGTAGGATAAAGTATGCAATGTTCTTGGCAACACTATGGAGGTGGTATGAATCTACAATATAAGCAGATACATCTTCCACTTACAGTTTCATTCCCATCTTTTCCCCCCTGCTGGACAGAATGGTCATCCCCATTTGTGCAAGGCAATGGATAGAGCCTCATTCACCCTCTTCCTTTAAAGGGGCTTACACATGGGGCAGATAGATCTTCTTCTATAAAAAGTATACCCAATCAACTATGAGGGCAAGAACATATCTAACAGTTTCTTCCCTTCCACTTATTTTCTCCGCAGATTCAAAGAGAAGAGGGTGTTTCCATCTTTTAACCATCCTGCCTAATTGCTCTTGCTAGATTTTTTTTTTCAGTGAGCTGCTTTAAGGAAATAAGGATGTGTTATTACAAATCAAATCCAACAAGAACAGAATATATTAAAAGAATGTACTGGATCTGGAAAAAAACATCCAGAATCAGAAATAACAGAAAAAGAGGCTAGCAGATTAACAGTAACTTATAATATGAAATAAAGTATTAACAGAAGAAGAATCAGAACTGCAAAGTAACTCCATTGCTTCTTATTCTGCCTCAGGTGCTTTATTAAGCAAGACATACCCAGTTCCTACAACTGTTCTTCATATATTTTAGCTTCCACTCCTCTATATGGCCAGTACATAAAAAGTTGTTAAACAAAGATAACAAGAAGACGTGTTAACATGTCATGCGATGGCTAAGAGGAGAATATTTAAAGATAGACAGAAGGGCTGATTCTGGCTGCACAAAACCAAACCTTAAGAACAAATGCATGCAAAGCCAGAATTGAGAAGATTGCAACAAATAGCAAATGTCACTTCTGCAAAGAAGCTGAAGAAATAGTAAACCACTTAGTTAGCTGCTACAAGAAGATCTCACCAATTGATTACAAACAAGCAACAGCATGACGAAGTAGCAACAATGGCACACTGGACTATCTAAAAGAAATATTTATTTTCAGGCAAAAACTGGTGGGATCACAAATGAAACACAGTAATAGGAAATGAAGAAGTTAGGGTGCTCTGGGAATTCTAGAATTCAAACAGACAACCACATGCCATATAACATCAATTGTAGATGAGAAACACAAAAAAAGTCTGGATGGTGAATGTTAAAGTATCTTTAGAGAAAATCGCACACTATAAAGACCTACAAATAGAAGTAGACCAACTATAGCAAAAGAAAACAAAGGTAGTACAATTTCAACAGTAATAGGTTGAGTGCAATTCCAAAACATCTGGAACATCAGTTGGACACCACCAGCACTGACAAAATCACAATCAATTGCAACTTTATTTAGAACAGCTTACTTTTAAAATCATCAAACAACATCTGCCTATTTCAGGTCCTTAGGAAAGACTTAATAGGTGGGTAAAAAATTCCAGACTAAAAATCTATCAGATTATATAATCAACCACCATAATAATACTTGGAACAACTTATGTCCAGTGACAACATCTTTAGCATCATTAAACAATTGCCTATACTGTGTCCAAGGGAAGAACTACATACAGGTAGGTGGACCAAAATGTCAAACCCAATATAAATCTCTATGTAACCAACTGTCAACCTGAAGCGAGCCTGGCTGAAGTCATCTTGGAGATTTCATGGTTGCCACACAACGATCAGAGGGGAAAAATATTTAGATGGGGTTTTGTAGCCAAAACAATAAAGTTTTCCTGTGGGAACCAAGGACATTCACATAGGTGACTGGCCAGAGAAGAAACAAGTAACCAAGCAACTGGCCAGCACTTGGATTAGACAGTGTGAGTAATGACTTTGTGGAGTGAAGGGGACACTTTTATCTTAATCAGGTGAAAGCCACTGGAAATTTTAGAGTCAGCTTTCACCAGTTGTGCTAATATGATGTTCCAATAAACTGATCTTTGAGAAACTTGCCTGCCTCAGAGTTTTGTTTTCTATGAATGCATTACTTGGAACGCTGACACCAACCATAATTTGTTAAATTTATATGCTTTGATTTACCAATTGAACCATCACCACAACCTTTGGTAAAAATGTTATATGTGAAAAAGTTAATTAATCTAAAGATCCAAAACACATTAAGCAAGAAAACAGCTCATGCTAAAATAGGAATCAGGTCCATGACTATTTAAAAAAAAAACCCTAACCATTCATCATGGTTTAGTGCCATAGCAAATTATATGGACATTGAGAAATCTCACACACATTTGATGCTGTCTGATTTTGTCTATACAGAAATTGAAATGGTTTCATTTTATTTATGATTCTGAATGTGTGAATGTTTCTTACAAGAAGACATACAACTCAGCATTGAGATTTTATGTATGAAACTGTATCTTAATTCATTTGATACACTTGCTGCAATTGTTGCCTCTACTCATTCAAGGCTTTTTATGGTAATGAACTTCTATGTATTTCACTGCTTTATTCTACCTGATTATTTCCATTTCGTACCATAACAGTTACACAAAACTGATGATTTCCTAGCTTTTTGCAATTATTCTTTGTGGTGAACTGATTTTTTTTTACATTAACTGTACATTTCCCTTTCATATCCAACCATTTTACTAATATAGATACAGAGCTATATCTGTATTTATCATTCAAAATATTCCTTACCAATAATAAATTTCATTCAGGAAAAAAAGGAAGAAGGAGGTAAGACATCTTTTTCATACAAAAGATGTTCAATTATTAAAAACTAAATCCGCAACATTCCTCCCAATTTCAGACCAGAGTTAAGGCTTTCTCATATTAGTTCAAATGCTAGAGAAGATTAAAGTTTACTTTTCCATAGTTTATTTATTGTGATGGAATCTTCAACTAGACTTGTGGGAGGTGTTAAAAGGGGCCTGAATTAGGAAGACAATGGCACAGGCCTCCCCCAGAACCTCCCCCCACAATCACATCTTGTCATTCCTATAGGAGTTCAGTCAGTCTGACAAGATTTTTGTATCATAGCTGACCAGCAATGATCTACTGTTGAGATTCTTCTTGAGTGATTTTGGTTGCTTTCACCTGGCATTTACACTCCAGATATTGGACAGCTGAGCTGTAATCCAAATGCTAATAGATTGGGTTAGTATTTATTAACAACTGGTTAATTAATACTTGTTAAAAATTTATTACTTGTTACTTCTTAAAGAATTGTGAAGACAGTTACAATAATAACTAGCATTAATAATATTTATTCAAATTCAAATTCAAATGTTATTTGTCACGTACACAACCATACACAGTACAGTGTGTAGTGAAATGCTTGGGTGATCGCCCTTTACCTTAGAATATTAGAAAAGAAGGAGAGTAGACTGTTGAAAGAGTGGAGAGTAGGTTGGATAGAGAGGATAGGGAATAAGGGATAAGGGATAATACAATGTCAGATACAATACAGAATACAGAGTACAATGCATGACTAATACCATGACAGAGTACACAGTCCATCATGGCTGCAAGGCCATTGTCAGGGTTCCGAACACCAGTAGAAGGAAAAGCCAGACTCAGTATCAAACAAACTGTGATGTACTTTACTTCTTCTCTGCGTGATCGGTACAAACTGAATCACATAAATGAAATTTAGTCAGTGCTGCCACCTAGTGTTCCCACCACCATATATATGTGCTCCTAGTGCCTGTGCACATGCCCCCACCCCATGCTACTCCACCCCCACGCCTTGCAGCATCCATTGGCTCAGCTTCTTGCCCAGCCCCCACATCAGCTAGTTCAATTATGTTCTTCCTCCTCGGTTAATTGCAAACCAGCATTCAGCAATCAACTGCCGGATTCTCAAGGTTTGTTTGGAGTATGTAGGAGGTGAGCAGGCTGAGCAGCAACCCATGGACGGCTCCCCCCCCCATCCTGAAGGTCAGCCTCGGAGCTGCGGAGCCATTTTATGTGCAGTGGTTTAGAGTTTGAACTGCTTGTGGGAAGAAGCTTCTTTTCAGTTTTTCTGTTTTGGCTTTTAGGGAGTGGAAGCACTTTCCTGACTTCATCATGGAGAACAGCCCATTGTTGGGATGGGTGTTTACTATCTTCCTGGCTGTGCACAGGCACCGCTTGTTATAGATGGCATGCAGTTCGGGGAGCTTGGTACAGCTGAATACACTACCTTCTGTATGGCTCTTCTGTCCTGCATGGTGCTATTCCTAAACCAGGTTGTGATGTTTCCCATCAGGATGGTACATGATGTAGAAGGTCCTGAGTACTTTGGGGAGCAATTTGTAGTCTCTCAGATGTCTGAGGTGGTAGAGACGCTGCCAAGCCTTTTTCACTGTAGTGTTGATATGGCAGGACTATGACAGGTTCTGTGTGATCTGGACACTGAGGTATTTGAAGCTGTCCACTCTCTCTAATATATTAGCATGATATTTTTATCATACTAGCATTAATGATAGTTTTCAACCGAGTTTAGGACGCAGTGAGCTACTTCCCATATTCAAGTTATATTACTTGAATCCTCTTGCTAGAATTTTAAAAAATATGTATCTACCATCCTTAAAAACAACGTCATGGTATTAATTTTAGGTAGAAAATGAACTTTCTCAATCATAAGCCGTGGCACAGCAAGGCAATTATTTCAATCATTTGTCCTATTTCCTTTTGTCTTGCTGCTGTTTCATTTGTTGTCTATTAATATTTTTGTCCATTATTTTAATAATCCTTCAACTGCTAGAGAAATTTCAGACAACCAATTTGATGAACAGCTAGGGAAAGTCATTTAAAGAGGCCAGAATTGCTATGATCATAAATTGCATAAAAATATATAACAGAAACCAATAACCACAATCTATGAATGCCTCATTCTGCCAAGGGAAATAGTACTGTGAAATGGAGAACAAGAGGTTGAAAGCTTGGAAAATTAGGAGAATTAACTCTAATCAACAAAATGAGGTAGCAAAATAAATGTCTAAACAGATCAGGCAGCCTACAAATTTAAGTATGCTTATACAATGAAAACACCATCTTTTCATATTACACTGTAAAAATAAGAGTAGGATGAAACCACTGCTTTGAAGAGATACCTAGTTTTGTTGTCAGTACAGGGTTTAAATGTAGGAATCCCTCAGTTTTATAATGACTTTGGGATTTACACGGGGGTGTCAAACTTGTGGCGTCACATTGTCATCCACGTGACTTATTGCATCTTTCCCCCCCCTTGCTAAAACGGGGTGAGTGTGGCCCCCGTACATGAAGCATCCTGCCCATGGCTGCGAGTTTGACACCCTTGTACTAGAATAACCATGAATGGCAATTGCCTTCTATTTTTTTCTTCAGAGGACAAAAAACGGGGGGAAAGAGAAGAAACAACTATTTTCACCACTGTTTCTGACAGCACTTTTCTTGGCAACAAGGGAAAAAAAAAACACAGAGTTTTTTGAGATACTGACTATATCTACCATGGTCCATTCTTCAGAAAGATCTACAAAGGTACTTTTTAGCATGGCTTCTGTTGGAAGTTAGCAGCCACCCCCTCCTAGAAAAATTTAAAAAAGAATTAAAAGGCAGAATATTTCCCCTAAAAGAGAAATAGAAAAGAGAAATAGAAATCTTAAAACAAAAACTGCCCCAGCCTCCTGTCCCCCAGCAGATACTTTGGTTATTTGGAAGACAAAAGACTGAGCTAGCCTTATTTGCAACATAAAAGGCCCTCACTGGCAGGACATTATGGAATTGCCCAACTCCCACATGGCACAAACAAAAGCTTCAACCAAATCATGACTCATAGCCACATGGGAGTCTGACAACCAGTCAGGATACTTGTCCTTGCTACAGGAACAGGAAGCAAGGTCATAGCCCAAGAGGGTATAAAATCTCTTTCTCTCAGCCATGTGGGCCCTTTTTTACTCCAGCTCCACCAATAAACCATCCTTCCAAGCAGCCTCCATGTTTCCAGTGTCTTTCTCCCCACTTGGAACTGAACCCACATGGACATTTCTTCCAAAACTTCCTTACAAAAAAAAAATTCTGTTCGGGCTGTAATAGCCACCAACATTTAGCTATCAAGAAAAACTGGCTCTACCATAGCTACATGAAACAGTGCACACACACAGTATAGTTTGAACAAGGATCTCCTTTTTTCTAGACCATTTCAAATTCTTAATTCTATAATATTTATAGAACTAGAGGAGGAGATATTGTGACAAGCTGAAAGAATTTGAATGCTGCTCTTTCTTTGTTCCTAACAATATTTTAACACCGAGACACTGAACAGATTTTTATGAAATAAGGAATGGCAATCAGAATCAGGCAAAACTTCACCTGCTTCATTTTGCATATCTGTGCATGAGAAAAGCAGTAAAAAGAGAAGTAGCTACTGTAGCTACTAAATGAGAAGGGTATTATGATTACCGAAAATGATTATATATTCACGACACTATATTGTATATTGTGTATTTTAAATGGATGCCTTTTGCACTGAGACATGTTTTTCCCATTTAAGCCTTTGACAGATGACATAAAGAGCATGTCAACTTTCAAACAAGTTATCCTTCTAGTGGCAGAAATGAACTGTAACTAAAAGTAATGTTGGCAATATGTGCTGTTCGGTAAAATATGAAAGAGGATTTTCAGATGTCACTGTTTCTATGGCACACCTGCAATCTCTTTTCAGTCTCCAAGTCTGTAATCTCACTGCCTTTAAAATGTTTCTGGTGGTGATGGTGGAGAAGGAGAAGGAGCATTTTCCTACATGAGTTTGGACTGCTGGTTGGGAAGAATTTTTATGAAGGATTTCTGTTTGGCCCGTTTTGTTTCCCAAGGCATACCATTTAAACCAGACAGCCTGCATGTCTTAATCAAGCTGTCATCCATTTAGTCCATTGACATCACCCCTCCCCACAATTTGAGAAGCAGGAAATAATGAAATGCACATCTGCTGAAGCAGGAGGCATCACACTGCAACTTCTTTTTGTTTGCTCGTTTGGAGTCAAGCACTTTGTTTGAAGAATGCTACCGTCTGTCCTTCATCTGGAAGCTTAGAAATAATTGATAAGCTTTGCTACTTTAACTAATGTAGTCTCTAGTTCTATGCATTCAATGAAGTCACTGTTTTTTTTTTGTTTTTTTTTAAGGTTCTCTAGATCAGGGATGAGAAGACCCTGACATAACATTGCTTTAAAATATTTGTGAGTTGT
>JAEANM010007487.1:0-17687 GCA_017656035.1 Myanophis thanlyinensis | reverse complement strand
TTAAAGTTAATAAAATTAATAAATCTAAAAATTTATCAAAAATTTAAAATTTGAATATATTAAAATATTAACTACCCTTGCTTTGCCCAAGACCCATCCCATCTTTTTGTCCATGGTGCCATTCCTCCATGCCACGTGGCAGGCAAGTTCTACCTCTTCTACCCATAAATATTCCAAAACTGGCTACGGGGAGAGCCCCTCACCTCACCTCACCTCACCTCACCTCTAGGAAGCGAGAGATGTCCCTTTTGTCACTGACGCCCATGGCCACCACATTTTCAAACAGCCAGAAGAAAGGTCGCTCGTCTCCCTCCTTGGGTCTGGCCTCATGAAGGAGACGGTAGAATTCAAAGAAGAGTCGCCCTGTGCCCTCTGGGTTAGGGAAGCAAAGCAGGGAGAGGTGGATGATGCTTTGGAAGAGGAATTGAGATGCAGGCCAACAGTTTCCTCTCCACAGCCATTAAAAAGTCTGAATTACAGAGCCTAGAGACTTTTTAAAGCGCTGAAGAGGCTCCATCTGCTTCAGATATGACAATACAAAGTAAAAGTAAAAGCAATGCCTTGATCACACCTTTAACTTGATTTGTCAGGTGTAAAGGTTGTGTGTTACTCAGTTACACCCATTTGTCTTTACATTACAAAGATGCATTCAGAAGCTCAAGAATTTTATCTCCCTGAATTATCTGACATCTTCTGAAATACTAATACTAAAGTTCTACGTTTGTATAATCTCATAATTAGTCATTAAAACTAGCTTTGCAGTCCTATCAGATTTCTTATAAGTACTTGATGTGCTAAGGAGCAACATGCACACGGGTTTCTTTTCCAATCATTGGGGTATCTGAGATAGTTATACGAAAGAGAAATGTATTTTAACTTCCAGGTGCTGTCAAACTATTGTTCCCATTAATTGCAATAAACATTATTATCAACAAAGGGTCCTGTAAGCTGCAGTTAAGTAGTTTCTGGAGGACCATAGTTCCTTATCCCTGGATCAACTGCTTTAAAACAACATGTCCTTGGTAAACCACAGAAAAGACGGATGGTGGCACTTACCATAAAGGCCTTTCCTGGCAGGATTAACAATGGAGAGGTCATTGCAGGGGCTCCCTCCAATCACTAAGTCAAAGGGACCCCATTCCTGTATCTGTAACATGTAGAGATTTAATAGTCAGATGCAGGAGGAAGATGCATCTGGGGCTGTGCCAGCCTCAGTTACACAAGCCAAAGGAAGCTTCCCCATCAAAACTCCACGTACATGTTTCTGAGTGACACTGCGGACGTCCCCAACATACATGATCTTGCCCTGGTGACGGACCATCCCAACTGTGATGGAATCTTCACACACCTCAGATGCTATGTATCGATCCACCTGGATGCCCAAATCCTTTAGCACAAGGAGTCCTGGAAAATGAAAGGCACGATGTTACTGTTGCTCCCACGTGGCATTCACGGTTACCACTTCTCTTCTGGTATTAGTAGGGTCAGAACTCACCTGTGGCGATGCCGTCAAAAAGTGATAGCACACGGATGGGCTTTCTCTTTTCAGCAGGGACCGGAGGGTAAACCTTTGGTGGATCCTGCAAAAAGCAGAGGAGCAGCATGAAATGGTTGGGAGTGTAAGCTGTGGCAACGGTCGCCACAGGGAGAGTTTCCCAAGAGTTGGTGCTCAATAGCAGTCCTAGACTTAAAGCCACTGATTCAGGTAGCTAGTGGGGGGCTGCAAGCAACAAGAGAAACCTGAGAGTGTTTGCACATTTCTCTTGCCGTCTGAATTTTCCTGATATCAAAGGCTTTTCTTTGTCCCTATCCCCACCTCCACTCCACGATGAACTCACAAACTCTTGATCATGATTGTTGGCAAAAAACATCTGAAGGCGTGAGGGCCAGTCTTCTCGTCGTCGGAGCAGGCCATAGACACCCTTGTGGCCACACATGTAGCAGTTCCAGGGATCTTCCTTGATAGCTGCTTGAGCAGCCCCAGGACCCACCAATAAGTCCACACACTCTACACAAAAGCATCTGCAAACCAAAATAATTAATGCTAAGTGTGGAATGTGATCAGCTCAGGATGCAACAGACAAACAATGGCTTTGGTTTAGGTAGTCTGGGCCCTTCTAGAATTACAGCATATTCCCTCAGTGCCAGAATCACCCAGGCTTTGACTGGCTGAAAATAATGAAAAGTCAAGTCAAACATACAAGTAACTTCATTCCAAATACATTTTCCTAATCCCTTGTTTTTAACCCTGCCTTTAAACTGCCTTGATCCTAGTTTTCTTTTCCTTTCCTAGGTTATAGTTTTCCATTAATAGAAACAGAAAAGACAGACGAAGGCTCTTCCTGTGAGCAATTATCCACAGAAAAGATGCAAAAGTTATAATAATTTTCTCTTGAATGCAAAACCCTGAGAGGATTTGACTAATGGTGACACTACCCTAAAAAGGGCCACTGGGGTGAGGGTGGGGGGAACAGAGATGCAATCTTTCTAAACCACCACTTGACTCACCTGCAACAGTTGTTGTTCCCACACATAAGGACTTCACGGCCACCACAGCAGATGGTGCAATATGATTGATAGCCATCATCATCATACTGATAGGCGCATTCCAAAAAGCAGTTCTAAGGAAACAAAGGTGTGAGAGGTATTTCTAGGCCTGAGATATTGGTTTCTCCCATCATAAAAGTATTTTATAACACACTAAACACAAGTGGTTTTTTTTTATCTTATTTTACAGATGTAGAACAGAAAGCAATACAGGAGATGTTGCTAAATACACTCCAGACATCCATAGTGGAGGCAGATTTGGTATTTGCTCTGAGGGGGGGGGGGAAATGTAACCATCAGACAAGAACTGATCACAGAACTGTTAACTGCTATGATCAGCTTTTGTCTGATAGGATTATAATTTCCTCCAAGGAGGAAGGTATTTGAAACATGACAGGAATTTGGAGAAATGTATTTTTTTTCAGTAAGAAGTTTTCTTTCCTTTTGCCCTAATTGCCTTTGCTTCTTTTGTAGTTCTATAGTCTCTATAACAAGTTGCCCCACCACTCCCAAGTCACCCTTCCATCTCTGTTCTTTCTCCGCTCCCAAGTTGCTTCTGTGTCCAGTACGTACTTACCTTGCAGTTTTGGCACATTCCTCCAATGAACAGAGGGTGTTCCAGGCTGACATTCAGGCTTCCACAGGAAATGCAGATATCTGAGGGGTGGTTGTTGAGTGAGGAAAGAAAAGAAATGCATCATTACCCTGGGCTTATAGTGAGAAAGACATCACTCTCTATCCCAGTATTTCTCACCTTGGCGACTTTAAGCAGCTTTGCTGGCTGGGGAATTCTGGGAGTTGAAGTCCAAACATCTTAAAGTCGCCAAGGTTGAGAAACACTGCTCTATCTCCTCTGACTCAATGGCCTCAATCTCCTCTTTCAAAACCACACATCAATAGGCTCACTGAGCATGGATCATCCTGGTCTTTTCCATTACCAAGAGTGTCAAACTCAAGGCCCATGGACCAGATCTGGCCTGCGATGTGGTTGGATTCAGCCTGCGGTGCTGGCCTGTGTCGCTTTGGCCCGGTCTATCCCAGTGCAAAGAGGAAACATCAGGCCAGCGTGGCTTCAGCTTAGTCTATCCAGTGCGAAGAGGAAACATGCCAGCAGTTTGGGGAGTGGCGTCAAACTGGCCACGCCCACCCAGTTGGCCACAGGCACCCCTCCTCCCCAAGGTCAATCACAGCCCTGATGTGGCCCTCAATGAAATTGAGTTTAACACCCCTGCATTAGACAGATGAGATCCATAAAAGGCCTTCTCTATGCTCAACTGTGAAAGTGCTGGGCTTCTTTTGGATTTGTTATTAATGATTTTATTTGTGATGTTTCAAGTCTACCCAGAGTGTACAAACTCTAATGGCAGAAGGATCCATTTGCTAACTACTGAACTTCAGCTGTGGTGATCACCTTGAATTTTAGACACAAATACTTGCAGCAGAGTAGGGAGGAATCCAATTGGTTGTCATGCCCTATATGTAACTGAAATATGGGGAAGGACAAATAATGTATTTGCTTAACCTCACCTTCAATATTCCTGCATTTCTGTCGAACCTCATAAACAAGACGTTCTAAAACAGCAAAAGAATTTGTTAAAATAGGCAATCAAGAAATGCCACAGGATCAATAAATAAAGTTTTGAAATTGAGGGCAATAGAAAGACCTAATCTGTGTCCATGAATCAAAGCCTTAATTTAGCATTTGCTGCAGGAAACTCTGGTGATGCAATATGTTGATTTTGGACCTAAGGAATTACATGGATTCCAATTAGAACAAGTTCTAATATTGAAGATGAAAAGGGGAAGGCAGCTTAGTTTGCATCAGTAAGACAATGGCTTAATTAGGTATAACTGATGCTGATATAACATTTGCACTAGGTTAATGTTAACTTGACTTACGTTTTTTGTGCCTTGTACATGAATCTTGCCAGTGTAATTAACTTATGGTTCTATGTATTATACAACCTTGACAGTAAATCTCTAATCAAGTGAAGTGTATTGGGTGAACACAGACAATTTTCTTCTGTTAATTTATATTAATTCAATGAGGTCTGGAACTAGTGAAAAAAGGGGGAAATGTTGTCTTTGTATTATAAAGTTAAGACTAAATCATTCTCTCCTTTTACCTATCATATTTTTCTGGTTCCACCATTTTAAGTATAATGTTTGGCAGACTGTATGAGGCTAAAATGGAATTTGGCCCCCGGAAAGTTGCTTACCCCTGGTTTAGATCAGGATGAAATTCATGATTTATTTGTAGCTACTGTACGTGTGTATATAATCCTACCCAAGAGCTACATTTTTTTCTGGGTTTTATTTTTCTTACAAAGACCTGTTATAGCTTGTTTGTTAAAATCTGGAAACAGACTTCCAGAAAATCTCTGCATTACTATCTAATCATTATGGGATAATGGCAGCATTTCCCCCTTCTCCTTCCGGTATCAAAGTTATCAAGTTAGAGAATGGAGGTTGAGTTCTCTGAACTTCAGAATGGGTTTTTATGATAATTCAGTGAAAGTTAAGAAAAAAGAAGCAAACGTGGACTACATTATGGGGAAAGGAGAAAATGAAATTAAAAGACTGAGGCATGGGAGAAAAGACCAACTATCCAGATAAGAATGGCATGCACTGCCCACTCACTCACCCACCCACCCCCAAAAAACAAAAAAAGAAACAACAGATGAACATTAGGAAGCCCTACATCTTGCTTTATATGAAGTGTGGACTTTATGTGAAATTCGAAGTATAAAAAAAATCCTAGTTTTTGCCTTTGACAAGTGTGGACTTGTCAAAGGCAAAAACTAGGATTTTGTTATACTTCAAATTTTGCCTTTTTTGCAGTGGGGGTGGGGGGTGGGGGAAATTACAGCATGCCCCAACAGTCCCACAAACTTCGGTAAGAAAGGATGTTGAAAGTTAGTGGTTTTGACAACTTGTCTATTGTCCAATATAGCTCGGGATTGGGGGGAAAAAGATAAAAGTGAAGATTAGCTGAGATACGCCAACAACCCCCAAGCTACCCATTCCATTCTGCCCCAGATATACCTCGGGTGCGCTCATCTATGATTTCCTTGACCTTAGGCTTCTCAGCTGTGCTTTTCCTTGGTTTTTTGGCTGGTGGAGGAGGGGCATAGGCAGCAGCTTCTGGTTCCCCCCACATCTCCGTGTAAACTTCTTTGTAGGGATTGCGTTCCTCTGAGATGGCAGAAAGAAGTACGTCAGTGTGGCAGCAAGACAAGCTGGGTGGGAAATCAAGCTTTTGATTCTTTTGATCTGGAGGCTTGTCTCTCATTTGTATGTGTGCTAACCCCCAAAGAGTTGTTTATCGGAGTTTGTTCTCTGTCCTGTGGAATCCTGCTATCAGAATGAACAGGACTTACCTTCTTCATGGGCCAATACAGCCTGTTATCCCATAAGCAATAGGGGCTTTGGGGGACTGTGATGACTTAGCTCCATTTCATTACCTTCAGGAGGCTCCAATCCCTTTGGGCCAGATGGCTGGAACCCTCCTAAGGCCCATTCAATCATCTGTTTGTTCTGAATTTCCACTACTTTCGATGTATCTGTTTCATCATTCTCTGGACAGGAGGGAAAGATCTTGCCTGATCTGCTGCTGGCCACCTGGAGGGAAGACAGATGGACAGAAGGGTCAACTGATTCTGGATTGAATAGTGTTCGGCTTATACAGATATCCTTCTGGTGCTCCATAATTTATTTCATTGTATTCACATCCCACTTTTTCTCTTAGAGTAAAGGTCACGTCCATAGAGTCTTCTTTAATTTAATCCCAACAGATAAGATAGGTTCAGATTGGTTAAACCGAGTATCATCTCTGAATTCCATGATCAAAATGGAACTTGAGTTTGGTTTGGTTTCCTGTTCCTAGTCAAGACCTTAACCACTATATTACATGAACAGAAATGAGGTTTCCCAATCTCCACAGTGTATTGGACTTTCTCACATTCTTTTGAATTGGTAAAGCTGTCCAAGACAATACAAGATGGAAAACAGAATTTTATCTACATAGGAAGCTATTTTCTTAAAAGCCAGATTGTTCATGATTGTCCAAGAAGCGTTGTTGAATTTTCCCTCTTTTCTCTTCTTATTTTTATTACCTTCTCTTTTAATGCATAGCTTTGCCTGCTTCCACGAACTATCTCAAATTATTGAATGTCACACGTTGCATAAGGATATGATGAGCAATTTCTAATGAAATAATATTTCTTTTTCATTCTCTGGGATAGCCAATCTGATACGGAACAAGGGTGATTCTAAAGGTTATTTCTATCCATCTATGAGCACTCCATCTCATGTCCTGCAGATTTAGATATCCTTATTCCAACATTTATTTATTTTTATTTATTTTACAACATTTCTATACTGCCCCACTCCCAAGGGACTCGGGGCGGTGTACAGCCAATCTAAAACCAATATACAACAAAAGTTAAAAATAAGAGTTAAAACAAATTAAATCAATGGCCCAACCAATTAAAATTAATCACTAACCAATTAAAATCCAATAATTATTGAAATTAAAATTTAGAATTTAAAACTCCGCTAAGTATTAGGCCAGACCGGCTTGTTGGAATAAATAGGTTTTTAATGCGCGCTGGAAGGTCTGGAGGTCAGCAATAGTCCGAATCTCCGGGGGGAGTTAACATAGATGTTAAATCACTACAGGGAAAGGACTGCCAGGGAAACAAGTCCCTGAGGAATGACAAAGATAGCACTTACCTGGAGTACTTCATAGATGGCCTTTCGATACATGGGCTGCTTGTTATATGTGGCCTGGTGAAAGGCGCTAGCAAAGGAGCTGAGTGGAAGCAGTTTCTCCACACAAACCTGCCAGAAAAAAGAGATCAGGGAAATAATGGTACCAAGTTCTTTCTTCCCTCTGAATAGCATGGGTCTCTAAGGCTGGTTCCTCCACAGCCTCATGGAAGGCTGTGAAGTGTGAGAAACAGAATGGAGGACTGTGCAACAGACTGATTTCCTTGTTGAGGTTTTTTTCAAAAATGAAAAATGGGGTTGGTTGTGGATTTAAGGAGCAGGATGGGTGTCACAAAATGTGCACTGCATATACTTAATGCAATTATTTCCTCCATCCTGAACCCCTTGAGCACACATAGCATTCTCAATATTGCAGTCTTTTCCCCTACCTATCACACCAGACACAGTGAGATATACCCAATAAATATTTTGTGTAAGGAAAAGGCAGAATTACCCAACTCCTCCCTCTTCAGGAAGAAGCAGCTTTTGGGAGATTGCAGGCAGTTCTCTTGGGACAAAGAAAGAAGACAGTGGAGGCAGAGATAAAAAGGAAGCTGGGCCCATTTTCCTTTGGCACTGATTTAAACTTAAAACTTCTACAAAAGTCAAGAAGTTTAACTACATTAAATCAGAAGGAAAAAAATCTGATTCAATTCTGTTTCTCTTTATATCTTATATCTGTGCTAAGTGTAATCTTTGTTTACATGCTGTAACTGTATTTTCTTCATGTAATGTAGGAGTATTGAATTCCTGTCTTCAGGGAATCTGTGTTATCCAGCTCTTAAACTTAGTTTTAAGTTTGTCAGATCTTTGTGTTGGAATCTTTTTTTTTAATTCCATTGATTTGCAGTTGCTGGATTCCTGGATCAGAACAGAGCTATACTTTATCTTTCCCAACACAGATTATTTCCCTCATTTTTTCAACTCAATGGAAATTTGACCCTTCTCTTCCTGGCCAGGGAAATATTTGTTCAACATTTGCATAATGGTTTTCACTAGCCTGATACCAATTCTTAATTCACAAGCTTGAGAAGATTGGGAAGTCAATTGGGTTGATGGGATATCCCATAACAGGGCAGCGGAGAAGCAGAGATGGGAAGAAAGGGAAGGCAAGTTTGAGAGGGCAGACAGCTTGACCGGTGGGATAACCCACTCTAGCAGCTGCTAAGAGGAGGATTGGAGTAAGTGCAGTGGAGCTACATGACCTCACGGTCAAGTTACTTCATGGTCTTTGCTTTGGTCGAAACCCAGAAAAACAAAGTAAGTTCTACGTTTTCTTTCTGCCAAACCACGGCTGATCCAGTAATTTAGCAAAACAAGCAAAACAGTAAAACATGACAGTTTTACTTTTTGTTTGAAACAAAACACATTTCTCTTTTACACATTCATAATAATTTGTTATGTTTTCCACTTCACAGAAATATTTATATTTTCCAGTGTAACATGCAACAACACATCAATAATCTGCAAAAGTATACAAAGTAATAACATTCAAAATATTTACCCTTTATTTTAAATCTCTAGGATTTCAAAATAGAATTTTTTTTATGGAAACAAAAAAGCTAAAGATAAACCATCTATTAGTAGTGCTGATAAAAGCTAATAACTTCCTATTTGTGAGAGTCAGGGTTTCTTACAATTGCTGCTAAAAACAGAAATATCAATACAAAATAAATAAGGAATGACAAATGACAATGTCTGTTTTCAAAATAAGACTTAAATGAATTGTAAAAAGCAAGCAAGCTCATCATTACTTCCCATTAAAATATAGTTCAAATTTCATTGGTTTTTTATTTTCAGTGGAAATGTTTTTTCCTTTATAAAGTTCTATCATCATTTTAATTGATACACACATTAAATGTAATTTTTAAAAGGAAGTAGTTTATTTGTTTCTTGCCAGTTCTAACCACATTAAATCATGTTTTATATTTTAGGGGATTGCAGTATTGCAAAACCTGCAAATCCTTAGTATATATTGAAGGAGTATTACAGTATATTACTGATTTTAAATATTGAAATATTAGAAATAAAACAGATAAAATAGTAAGAGCACAAGGAGGACTGTTCATGTGAAAAATCAGGTCGGAAGAAGTCTTTTTATCGCCCCAGGTTGGGACCTTTTCAGAAAACCCAGCTTCAACTCAGTCACTTACCACAGAAAACTTCCCATCACCGAACCACATCACCCAACGGGTACCTTCAGCAGCCCGGCTCCTGCCAGTCATCCACCAGGAAACAATGCGGCCTGGCCACCAGGAGAATCCACGCAGTTTTCCCCACACCAGCTCCCCGATCCCAAACCCCCGGCCATCCTGCAGTTGAAAAGAAAAAAAAAGTAAGCCAACTGTTATAGTGACTGGAAAAACCGAAGAGAATCACACATATACTCAGTCAATGAGGGCCAGGGTTTCTGCTAAAAGCCCTCATTTTGGATAATTTTTATGAAGGCTGCAGCACAGTTGTGAATCCCATATGAATGATTCACAGAGAACATGCTGAAGAACAGAAAGCCACATACAAACAAGGTGAATAAGCCATACTTTGGAAGAAACCTGAATGTGACCAGAAAGAAAGAGAACTTGGGAAATGAAAAAGGCTTATGAGATGAGCCTTGAAAAACTATGTAGGAGGAAAAAGCAGACAGGCAGGTATTTATTTATTTATTTTTCACATTTCTGAATCAAGAGATTCATCTGCTGACTTTTCTAAGAGTGCCAAAAGTTATTTTCTGACAGCATTAATAGCTAAGTGAAAAGATTTGGACCTCTCATTAGCCCTCTGACTTTGATATGCCCTTGCCTACATTCTAGTCTACTACTGCCATATCCTGCCGCTCAACTTCAGCTATTCCCTATTCAGACTTTGGCCTCTTTATTTGTTCCACATTTTTTCCTTTTCTTCTCCTCCTATAGGCTCTTCCTCACAACCTCTATATTAGACAAAACTTCTTCCTAAGCCCATTCTTCTCTTCCATTTCCTTGCCCTTCATCATCCTGTGTCCACCTCAGGCTCTTCCATCTATCTGCAGTGCATATTTCATTGCATCTAATACCTGGCTGCAGCTTCAGTACATAAAAAGGTAACAGAAGGGGCAATTTCTTCCACTAGCATGGCACTTTTGATGGGTGGCACTTGCTAGCCTTGTTTTTCACCTTTTACCCAACTAGCTTTAATACAACCACAAATGCCGTTCGGAGACAGGAAAGGCTAACTAGGAATGCCTCAAGAACAAGGGGGAGCTTTCCCAGGAGCTTAGAATGGGCAGGAAAACAAACTTCTGAGAGCAGAACTCTGTCTGTGATTCACCTCATATTCTGGCTCATCATCAGCTGACTTTGATATGCTCTTGTCTACAGCATCCGGCCCCACAGGCTCTGGGGTGGTAGCCACAGTGGGAGAAGCAGGGTCAGTTGGCTGCTGCGAGGCTGGTGGGCTGGCCTCTTCCTCCTTCTGGGGCTCGCTCCGTGGTGTTTCTTCCACAGCATTCATTCCAGCAATTACTTTAGCTTTCTTTTCAGCCTGCAGAAAGAACAGAGTTAAGAAGGTGGAGAGTCAAGAGAATACTCTTGAATTTATTTCTGAGTTAAGTTTTTAAAGTTTTACTCTAATCCTTGATCTCTCAATAATTGTATTCTCATAATGTATTAAACTTGGTTATTGAATTAATCTATTTTCCGCTTCCTCGCAACACACTGAGTAATAAAATAACCAATATGACTGGCATTACATATTATATTAAGCTGCCAAAACACACGTTATGTAGGTACAACTACAGGTATTCCTTGATTTACAACCATTTGTTTAGTGACTGTTCCAAAATTACAATGGCACTGAAAAAAATTGACTTAGGACCAGTTTTCACACTCATGACCGCTATAGCATCCACATGGGCACGTGATCATAATTCAGACACTCGACAACTGATGTGTATTTATAATGTGTAAATTATAAATGTGTAAATTTATAATTTATACCTTCTGACAAGCGAAGTCAATGGAGGCACAATTGTGTTACTAACTTAATAACTGCAGTGATTCTGAACAATGGTGGAAAGAAATGTCATAAAACGGGGCAAAATTCACTTAACAACTGCTTTGCTTAGTGATGGAAATGTTGGACTCAATTGTGGTCGTAAGTCAAGGACTACCTGTATTAAGTATTCAAATATCTGATTATGCATTTTGTGTGAATGCAGGCATTATGACAGAAACATAGGTTCACTTAATCCCTCTAAGATTATGGAACACTTTTTTCTAAAGCAAATCTAGATGATTTGAACGATTGCACTGTTTTACATGTACCAGACTGTTTAGCACATGATTCTACAAAGACTCTAAAATTGAAGCATATGATATAAACTTCTACAGATTTAGATAATGTTTTACCATAATGCAACCCGGCATAATCTTTGGAACAGGAGAGAATGAATTACATTATATATTATTTTTAATTGCTTTACAATTTACAACAGTCTGCCCAGCCCTCACATCTTCCATATGTCATGTTTCTACCCCATACTTGGCAAGTTTAAAAAGAAAATCTAACAGTTGCTTTTACACAATGAAAATGTGTTGAGCATGTTGTGTGAATCTAGCCTATATCTTATTGCTAGCTGAGGAGTTCTGGGAGTTGAAGTTCACCTATATTAAAGTTGCCAAGTGTGAAAAACACTGGACTAAAAAGATAACAAGTGCTGCATTCAAATGCCTTTGGAGAGCATCGATTTAGGGAAGTCTAACTAATCTTACATTTGTCTTCACAGAAACCAGAATGAAATCATTTGCATTCCCACAGTAAGGGGACTGTGGTGGTGGAAGGGAGTGCTGGCTTGTTTCCTGTTTATGGTAGGAAATGAAAAACTTGAATCTATGACTGCCTGGGAGGAGACAGTTTGCCCCATTGGGACAATACCACATTCCATAACAGAGCATTATAAGACAGAGAGACAAAAGAGTAAAAGCAGTAAAAACAGAAGAAAATTAGGGAGGGTAATTCTACAATGAAAAAATAAAAATACGCTTTACAGTGTAAGAAAATAGCTCTATTTAGTGAACTACACTGCTTTGTACATAACCATAAAATACATAATCACTTAATTGCCTTTTCTCAGTTAGGAACATATTTTTGTTTCCATGAGAATGTAAGAGCTGTCACTATTTTCTGGAATACATGAATCAAGAATAATAATATTTGGGCAGTCGGAGACTACACTTAGCAATTTTCAGTTGGATCAAACACAATAGATTGGGGGTGGGGATGCAATATAGTCTAGGTTATGTTGAACACCTGGCAGAATTACAATTACACTAAAGAATATTGGTTTAATTAGGCTTTTTCTTTGCTTTTTTATATTTATGTAAAATATTGCTATACCATCTGTTGTGCTAGACCTGTCATGGCAGCTTACATGAAAACAGATTTTGTCCAATTTCAAATAAGGCAAATAAAATATATTAATACCTTTAAAACAAACCAGAAGCAAGAAAAGCACAGAGCATCATGCTACAATATCATACATACATATATAATACATACATATTAACCATTAAACTGGTTAAAAAAACATTCAGAATGTATTTAAGCTGCATTAAACATATTTTATGGTTATGTTACAGTTTTCTTGATTTCCTGCCTCAAAACAACAGGAAACTGATGATTTTCAGCAAACACACTGATGAAATTTGACAGCATAATATGCATAGTCTCTCTCTGGAGGCTGCAAAAAAAATGTCTGAGATCACAGGATGTCTTGATGCAGGGCTAAAGTGTCACATTAAATCCAAGCTGGGCAACCAGAATCCTGAACTCTGACCTCAAGTAGTGAGTTGCATACCTCAGGCAAATTCCAAACAAAACAACTGTGTATAAGTAGCTTCTACTACACATTTAGAAATTAGAAATAGGCACAAAACTACAGTAAATATGTATTATTATACGCACGCTTATCTCTAGTTGAACTATTAGGAAGGTTTTAACCCTAAGACCCATTCCCCTTTTCTCTTAAGAGATGAATCTGTTCCAAGAAAGAGAAGAATGAAACTATCATAGCAGTGTCTCAAGATGGGAATAGGCCTGAGCCAGAAGGAAATATTTTTCTTTAAGTTTTCTCATATCTTAAATGTCATAAATATTACAAAGGAGGGATAACTGGAAACTTTCCTAAATTTTACGTGGGCTGCAACTGGTTTAACAACCAGTTTGGTGAGTGTGCACTTTGCCATTCCGTGCTGCTGCGAGGCTTCCTAACTACAACAATTCAACTTACCTAAGGCAGCCCTGGTGAGTAGGAATTGTGGAGGTGTTAAAAATAGCTGTGCCATGTGATTCAGGTGAGCAAGAAAAAAAGGGGGATATAGGACAGGATAGGGTGGGTGTGGGTGGGCAGGGCCAACTGATTGTCGGAACTACCGGTTTGATAGAACCGGTGCCACCAGGTAGCAGCCCACTACTGCAAATACATCAAATGCCTATCAGTTCTGTTATTTTCCAATTCTTTGGCATCACAGTGGTCTCAAGAAGGATGGTAATAACAAGAGGGCATGGGCAGAAATTAGTTCCTGCCTAAATACATACATACACGCACAAATCTGCATTAAAACGAATACTTTTCTCCACCTGGATTTGCTCTAAATTGAATAGGATTTCCAGTCATTGCCAAGCATAAATCACATTTTGAATTATGACCAGAGGTAACAGAACTGGATTTCTGTAGACCCTAATATGAAAATAGTGTTTCCATACACAAAATAAAATGTTCAAATTAAAGACATTTTCTTTCCCAGATACTGCTATACGCACAGGCACAGATGCACATCATATTTAATGACAGAACAGCAAGTCAAGCTGGTGATCAGTGCAAATCAAAAAATGGTCTAAATTTTAAAACTGAGACAATGGCATAAAAATACACACTTAGCAATCCTTATTATCCAAGGAAAATGTCTCCTTTAAACTGTTTTACTGATTTTTTTTTCATTTATTGCATAATTTCTAAGAGTCATAGTTTTCAGTTTGTAACAAATGTGCTTTCTTCAAGAGGCAACTGAACTTTCTGGTTTTTCTTTGAAGATGTTTCGCTTCTGATCAAAGAAGCTTCTTCAGCTCTGTTGTACTTTCAGTTTGTACTTTCAATTCTGAAACATTCTTACCTTGCATTGGAAAGATCTCTGGCAAAACACAACTATAAAAGACTCACAATGCAGACCTGGGGCCACCATTAAATATTTCCCCACCCACCCCCACCCCTTCACTGATTAGATGGGCAATTCCCAGTGATCATGAGTCTTCTGTAGGTATACTCAATCAGGAATTTTCTCCCCACAAAATATCTAGCACTTCTTTGCTACCTTTAAGATGCTAAGTTATGTAAAATACCTCCTGCTTCATTATCTAACTTTCACCAATGGTTTTTTCTATTCTTGCTCTGTTGATTAATTACTTTGAATAGATGCTTTTACAGAGCAACTGTGAGCCTGCCTTTTCCTTTATCCATACTGGTTAATGACTATTACCATATTGTATTACTTCCCTTAGCAGTAGTAAAAGTAATTACCAAAACATTTTAGTTTATTACTTCAGGTATTCTGTGAAGTATTTGCATAAGGAAAGCCTAAATTTTTTATATTTAGCTTGTCATTTGAAATATTGTCATGGATAAGAGCTCCTGTCATGTATAAATTTTATGAACTAAACAATTTAAAAACTAAGCAAGTCTCTGTAAACATTTCATTTTTAAAAACAGGACCCAGAATTTAATGTATATATGGGTGAGAAATACATCCCTGCTTAACTTCCCGGCCAAATACTAGTATTTGCACGTCAGCGAAGCATAAGCCAAATCAAATGGTTAACAACATGCTAAGCCACGAAAAAGACCAACCAAATTAAAATTAAACTAACTAGAACTGATCTGGTTTAGCCATGTCATGCAAACTAAGACTAGGATTCTTCATTTATTTTAGATGCAGGATTTTTTAAAAGAAAACATGTATTACAGATTCCACTGCTTAATTTTTGCAACATGAATATTTATGATGATACTCGGATGGGATCACTGTGAATTTTCTCAAAGTACAGGGTTAATAAAACATGCCTCCTGAATATTATATTTCCTCCCTCAACAGGTCATGTAGCTGAACTAATATAACAAAGAATAATTATAAAGGAAAATGAAATGACCACGCAGTGTGTTCAGAAAATGCCTTCAGCCTCACAAATACTGTGCCTCTGTGCTACTCATTAAAGCAGCTCACACTTTTTAGGCTTCTGAACAAAAACAAAACCCAGCTGGTTTAACAACTGCACTGTGTAACAAATTGACTCCGTAATGCAGTGGCATCTTTTTCAGTCTCATGTAAAAACAAATAAAAAACCCCCAGGTCAGGTAGTGTAATGTACATGTAGTGTGATGTATAGTCCTCGACTTATAAACATTTGTTGTTTTGTTTAACAATGGAAATTTTGGGCTCAATTGTAGCTATAAGTCAAAGATTATCTGTAGCAGGTACAATACCTGCTTGAGTTCTGAAGCACAGTTTCTTAGAGAATGGTTAGGGGGAAAGCATATAATAGATATAAGTGCATACGTGTGTAGCAGAGTGGCTTTGTATACTTCTGTACAGAAGTGTTCTCTTCACAGCTTTAAAACTTTAGAATGCTGCATTTCTTAATTTCTGTTACTGTATATACTTTTGAATTGAAAAAATACATATGTGGTCTAGTATTTATACCAGAAGGGAAGTAAATGTCTGCTGTGTCTTAATCTCCCCAACTCCAACTACTCCAAGTTTCTTGAGTGATAGGAAGATACCCAAGATATGCAATTTCTTTACTGGATAAATTATTTCAACCTTTATTCTGTTTTGCCCATGCCAGTTTTTAATACTAAGAGCTTCACAAAGATAGATTAGATAGAGCAACCACAGGCACCCATATGGCGCGGGGAAATGGCATCATGTGGGGAAATGGCATCATGATAAAATCTGGCCTCTTATATACTTACATGCAATGTATGTATGAAAGTGTGTTCTCACCATGTCATGAAGCATATTTCATCATTTTAACATTACTGTGTTAGGAACTGAGGCCTTTGGTGGTGATCCAATGTCAGAGGGAAGAGAGTTGGTTAAACCATGGTGATGAGGACCCAGTTTGTTGGAGGCAATATCCTGACTCTGTAAACTGCTTGGAGAATGCTGTAAAACACTGTGAAGCGGCATACAAGTCTAAGTGCTATTGCCATTGCTATTAAGGGAGTAGGGAGTCTGCAGGCACTTGTGTTTTCCTAAGACCAAAACTTTATACGCTGGCACAACTCAACCTGAATGCATTAACTTAACTTTCTATGTTCAGGCAAAACTATACTCTTAAGGTAAACTAACCAATTAAGTTAATTAAATTTAACATGTGAGACAGAAAAAAATAATCAAAGTTAACACTAATGAATTTTGCACATTATGTAAACACAGTCTGAAGATTTTTAAATGCCTTGGATAACATATTGTATGAAATTGGCCAATAGAATACATAGACAGGCATAGCAAAGAATATGGAAAACATTCACATGATTATTTCATTTCCATAGCCAGAGTAGACATATACATTTATCACTGAAAACAAATGGACTTAAAACAACTTTTCCCATGTTGCTGCCAGATTACTAATTCCATCATCCTGAGCTGATCTACCAATTGAGTGAAGGGTTACTGGACAGAGCATTCTTCCTTGCTTCCAGAAAATACAGTGGTGAGTGTTCTTGACCTGAAAACTTCAGATCCTGTATGATTTGACTGTTTATTATACTCCATGACTGTCATTAAGTGTTGTATCTTATGATTCCTGCCTTATGTACCGTTTCCTTTAATGTACACTGAGAGCATATGCACCAAAGACAAATTCCTTGTGCGTCCAATCACACTTGGCCAATAAAGAATTCTATTGTATTCTAAAAGAATGTAGTCTAAAATAGCTCCCAAAGGATAACAGAGTAATCCTTGTTTTCTGACAGAGGGAACTCTTTTTATTTTATATGCAAGAAATCTGAAACTGCAAAACTAAGTAAGGATTAGAAATATCTGAAGAAAAGTGATGTTTTGTTTGTATGCTTGCCTCTGAGTTAGGTATCATGGGTATTGAACCCCTCTGCAGGTCATGCTCAAATGGTTCTGGTGAAGGCTGACCTACAGGAAGAGGAGGTGGTATCCAGGAAGTCCACAGTGTACACTGTGCGCTATTTCTGGACTGTTTTAGAGAAAGATAGTGTCTGAGAACTGAGCCTCCTTTAAAGCAGGGGTCTCCAACCTTGGCAACTTTAAGACTTGTGGACTTCAACTCCCAGAATTCTTCAGCTTTGTTGGCTGAGGAATTCTGGG
>JAEANM010007486.1:0-17688 GCA_017656035.1 Myanophis thanlyinensis | reverse complement strand
AGCCGACTTGACTTGACTTGACTTGACTTGACTTGACTTGACTTGACTTGACTTGACTTGACTTGACTTGACTTGACAAAGCCTCCTTCCTCCACCAGACTTAAGATGTGTTGACATGGCAATTACCAAAGTTCTTAAGGGGGAGACTCTAAGAATCCGTAAACATGTGGCTGATACTATGGTTTGCTTTAAAAGACAATGCAACCATTTGCTCCTGTCCATACAATTCTCAATTCCTATACAGCTTTATTGTTAACACTGACACAGCTATCCAGCACATCCTGGGAATGAAGAGAGGTAGGAAAGAGTTGAGTAGTACTCAAAAGCCAATATAATTTTATGCCAGGTGTACTTTACCTGAAGCCATTCTCAGTTTTCTAGTCAATACACACATGGGTCACATGGTTAGAAACATACATGGTATTTATTTATATCACACTTTTATTGCTTTTATAAATATCTCGAGGTGGTGAACATAATACTCCTTCCTCCTCCTATTTTCCCCACAACCCTGTGAGGTGAGTTGGGTTGGGAGAGATTTCACCCAGCTGGCTTTCATGCCTAACGTGGGATTAGAACTCATTGTCTCCCTGTTTCTGGTCTGGTGCCTTAACCACTAGACCAGGTTTATCAAACTTCCAGTCCACAGGCCAGATGCATCACACGCTGGCCATGCCCATACCCAGTTTAAAGAAGGGGAGAAAGTCACAATACATCATGTAATGATGTCATGATGCTGAGAGTCTGACACCTCTGCATTAGACCAAACTGACAAAATATTTTCTTAAAAAATGGGAACTACAAGGAGAACTGCATTGTGCCCAAGCATAAGGTAAGCCTTATCTGAATAGTCAGCTTTTCAAACAACTAGAAGAGTTTTAAAGTAGCTCTGGTGTTACATCTGTGCAAACAAATCTTTCCTGCCCCAGACACTGCTTCCGAGTCTAGAACAAAACGGCCTTACTTTAAAAAGTAAATATTTTGCTAGGTTCTCTTTTCCTTCCATCTTCCATTTACTTTTTGTGTTCCCAGCCTGTCACAACTGAATTTGTCTTACTGGCAGCTGTAAGAGAGTTTTATTTTAGGGTAAAAAAGGCTCTTACTGTGAAAGTGCCACGTATGAGGTAATTCTTCCCCTTTATTAAACCATTCCCCAGAGAGAACAAATCCAACTATTCCTTCTGACATTAAGGCACAAGAGAGGATGCAGAGTTACAATTACAGGCTGTTAACAGGATGATTACAGGGTTTTCTGATTAGCTAATATCCAATCCTAGTGGAAGGTACATTTACATTGGCAATGTCTCCTATGACATAACGGTAGAACTAATCTACCATAGTAGGGTTTAAATATATCCAGTTTATATATGTATTTTATCTATCTATAAAATCTTGCAGGCTTCCCATTCTCTGTGGGCAGGAACCTCATCTGAAGCACACAGAACTGGAAACTGATTCTAGAATCTTCTATGGTAGCACTCAAAAGGATAAAAAATATTATAAATTATTAATCATTATAAATTATTAACTCACAATATATTTATAATTTATTATTATTATAAATTAACTAGTAAAATTAAGGATTCTCTCAGTACTCTTTAATATCCTCTTCAGGGTAACTAGAACAATCACCAGTACAGTACTCAAGTTGTAAAGATCGATCTGATCTGAAGGTACAATTGTTAAGTCACTGAATTTGTGGTCCTCTTCCCCACAAAATGTGTTAGCATTTTCCAAAGCAGTGTTTTTAGAAAATGGTTTCAATGTACAGTTGCTACCCTTTCCCTGCTGCACTCTTAGGAGCAAACTAAGCACCACAAAAGTTTAAGAATAAGACAGGAAAGAAATCTCTGTCCCATTTAACTCATATGAATTAAAACTACTGCAAATGGCCTCACTGTATTTTGGCTTTAGGAGCCTAACTCTATTTCATAAACCTTGTGTTCTACTTTTCCCTTCAGAACAGCTCTCAAGTAATTGTTGGAAAAGTTTTAGAATCAGATACTCATTGGCTTTTACTTCACTCATCATAATCATCCCGAATCCAATACCCATAAAGCTTTATTTTTCCTGGAAAAATAAATCTTGCCATGAGTTTAAATTTAGAGATGACTGCAAAATACTTCATTTGGTATGTTTTGGCCTTATAATATCCAGCACTCCTACCATGCAGCCAAACCATAGCTGGATGGAACATCCTGACAACAAAGGAGATGGAATCCTTAGTAAGTAAATTTAAGGAAATGCTGGAAATGTATCAGCCATAGTTTTCTTTTTTTAAATAGAATAAGGAATTCAACCCAGCCTGTAGCATGGCAAATAACTTTGATTTAATTTTGGTCGAATAAGTTCACCCACCCACTCCGTAAATGTACCTTGCCAAACTGTATTCCACTAATACATGCTGAACAGTTTCCAGAAGCAGAAGTTGTCATATCAACTGCATGCAGAACTGATTCGCCTTCCTCCCAAAATCTGATCTGGATTCTATTTTTGTCCTTAAACAAAGAGAAAAATACTGTATGTACCTGTTAGAATGATGTTACATTTCTGGTGTGGGAAGAAGTATCAAATATACAGGAATCCAGAGGATCCTACAACTCCTTATAATTTTTTTACAGATTTTTGTAATAATTTCCCATTCCATTTGATCTGGCAAGATAAAAGTATCTGCTTTTTCCCAACTATCCATATTTATTAATACAAACTGATCAAGTTCTGGTTTACAATACGGAAGATTTAACTGCAGTTTAAAACAGAAAAGTATGAATAATTGATGTGGCAATACCAGGAGATAGTAGAAGAGAAGAGAAAGAATATGAGATCATAAAAGTATCAAAATCTGAAAATCAAAGATGAAAGACTGTGGCATTAATTAATCTTGGTGGTCCCAGTGGTTATCAGCACACTGGGTGTGATTCCAAAAACCACTTTGGACAGAACTTAGAATATTTGTGCATTGACAAAATTTCCATCTGTCAATTATAGAAGGCCATGCTGTTTGGGTCTACATTGTAATATGCTAATACATTACAAAATCTTAGATTCTTTGGAAGAATTTGATGCCTCTGAAGGCCAGCCCCAGCTAAAAAACTAGCAGCTCTGATTTCACATTGTTCTTTATATGATAATACTATAAACACCTGAGTGTCCCCAAATATGTGGAGTACCATTTGAACACCATTAACACGGACAAAATCACCATCAGTCAATTGCAAAAGGTAGCTTCATCCTGCAATGATACCTTTAGCACCATCAACAGCAACATCTCCCTGTCCCAGGTCCTTTGGAAGGACAGAACAGGTGGATAAAAAATGTCAAATCCACTCTAAATATTTGGCTGATTGGGCAACCAATAAATAGAATCAGCAGCTTCCAAGTCATTAAACCCTTAGTGTAATGTGATATATCTTAATATGGTATTATACTTATGATAAGCCAAGCAGTTGTATTTACAAATTCTCAGTTTAACAATAAAAATAATAATCAGAAATATGGAAGATTGTTTCAATCTCACATAATATTCTATAAAATAATGCTGTGAAATCATTCCAAACAAAAGATCAATGTCTGTCCATGTTGTTAACTAGAACTTAAAACTGTTTTTATCTGTGATCCACCTATTGCAGAACCTTGCATTGCTTGGGATTTTTTATCTTAACTTTCCAGAACATATTTTTTTCTTCTTCTGGGTTTGATTGCAAATAATGTAGCAACTTCACTAAAAGTAAACAGGTAGTATGAGTGGTCAGTGACAGTATGGGCAACTGTCTGAGAATTTCATGAAAATTTCATCTTCTTGAGTTCCATGATAAAGGTTTTAAGAACTCTCTCCCTTAAAAAAAAGTCTACCCATTTAGTAACTAGCTCTTGTGAAGTAAGTTCTGACCCATTTAAATATATGGCACAGTTAAGATTAGAAGCTATAAGAACCATTATTGTTTTGGATTATATGGTTATTCCTGTGTAATCCCTCACTTCTTGGCAACTGATAAAAGATTCTTGTACACACAACAGGAACTGCTAATCATAAAATAGGGCTCCTAAAGTTTAATTAGGCATAAAATGCCATCCTGCTTCAGTTCCTTGTATTGGAAGGTTAGAGTGATATGAAGCCAATTTAAAAAAAAAATCTTATTCCTGCCATCTGTATTTACTTCCTTACCCATGACAGCTGAAGAGAAATGAATAATGTGTCCATTTGTTTTTATTAAGAAAATAAAGACATGTCCCACTCTCCCAGCCTCAAAAAAAATGTAATGGATCTTGCATTTAACTGTAGAACTCATGCTGCAATTAAATGGTTGATAATATACAAGCCCCCAGCTACCAATCCATCAATGTCTAATGTAACTGAAAGAGATGGTTATTCCCAGGCCTAGCACTATCTTTTCACTGTATTTCAGCTCCAAATACTTGACCCAAAGGTTAGGGATAAAGTATCATAAACAAAGGCTTACAAATATGTATGAGGTTGCAAAGACAAGCGCCAAGTCATTCTTTGATCCCCATGCCGATGTATATCACACCCCATTCTTCCCTGCCACTCCCAGACTTTTTCTTCCCACCCTATCAATGTTCTCAGAAGATAAAATGAAAGAAGGCAGTACCGCTTACACACAAAGCACCAAGCTTGGTGTTGTTTTTTTACAAACTGTAGAAAAAGAGACATAGTTCAATATACACAATAACAGAAACAACAAGGTATAGCAGTCTAGACAGATTCTGCTGCTGGTTTAAGTTATTGCTCATGAGTTTGAAGAAATTGGACCCTAATCCATGAAAGTCTCACAAAAATTCTCAATCATTCCAGGTCATAGTTGTCCCAAAGGTTTATTTTCCAAAAGAGAAATTTTGGAATTTCTTGTTTTGAAAGTGTTTCTCTTCTCATCCAAGAAATATTTTCAAAGAAAAAAAAACCAAGAAAATCCAGTTGCCTTTTGGAAAGAGCATCTTTGGAGTAATTCATCAAAGGTTATACTACAAGGATGGCATAAAATTCTCAGTTATTTGTTCACTGTATGAAATATTCCTACATAGACATCAAAGGACAAATTGTATATGGCAATAAAATAGGGTCATTATACACACTACAAAAGATTTTTTCCCGATTATCTTTTTTAAAATCATGTTCATAATCAAATCAACAGTTTTATTGATTGCTAAAATTTGTTGATCACACCAGATTGATAGTTAATTGGATTTCATGTGGCCCTTTACTTCTCAGTGTCTGTCTGACCTATCAGAAGCAGGCTACAGTAAATTACGGTAAGTCTATAATAGAGAACCAAATAGCACTGATTGCCCCTACATGATAAATGATGAGAATTGCAAGTATATAAAATTAATAAATAAGAAATAAAAATCACTAAGCCCACATCATTGAAAACAATCATAGAAAACAAATTTGACCACCATTTATAATAGACAAACACAAAGCTAATAATGCCAAATGTATGATAAGATGGAATGTGAAAATTAAACTCTTCAAAGAAACATTGTACCTCAGAAATTAATTGACAGACAACATGACTCCCTTTGGATTAAAGCTGCTAACCTGAAGAGTATGATATGTTGTATGTTCATAGAGTTGACAAATTTTGCTCCAGTTTTTGTTTTCATACTTAACGATCTACATTATCGGGATACCCAACAACAGGATGAGAACTGCACAAGAAGGCTAAAAATGCTTTTGAGAGTAACTATAATAACATAATTTTGCAAGTTTGATTGTGCTGTGCCTCCACCCCTAGCCCTGGGGAGGTTGAACTTAATATTTTTTTCTCTTTGTTGATTTCATAATGAATCTGGTATATCATTGCAAGGGTCATCTTTATTGTCTACAGTATCGAACTCTTGTTCTTAAACTGTTCTATTCCTTTACCTGGTTTCCTCATACTACTTTCCTAATTCATTTCTTTCTTTTTTAGGCTTAGTTTGGCCAGGAATTTTTTTCCTGAGGTCCATGTTTAGACTAATGTGATGGTTAGACCTGGACTCTATCAATCCAACTCAGCCATGAACTTATCTGAGTGAACCGTAGGGAGCAACCAATTGTCAACCTAGACCAGTGGTGGCGAACCTACCGAGCGCCGAAAAGTATGTGCTTTGTGCGTGCCATCTGCACTTGTGTGCAGCTCCTCCACGTGCACTGCAACACCATCTGCGCATGCATACAGCTTTTTCACGTGCAATGCACATGTGCTGCACGCAGGCACTCATGTGTACATGAGCAATTGTGTGTGCATGCGCAGGAGAGCTCCGAAGACCAGCTGGATTTCCGGCTGCAATCGTGCACATATACAGTGGATGCCCGAAGACCAGTTGCGTCTCTGCAATCGCGCATGCATGCATGTGCAATTGCATGTGCATTCTCAGCTGGAGGTAAGTTAGCCGACAGCTTGCCTCCCCAGCAAGATGGCTCTGCGTGCCACCTGTGGCACCCGTGCCATAGGTTCGCAATCATGGACCTAGACCATCTAACAGAACCTGTGGGAAGAAGGGGGAGAAAGTGAGAGGGAAGGGAGGAAGGGAGGACGGGAGGAAGGAAGGCAGGAACGAAGGAAGGAAGGAAAAAGAGGGGGAGAGGGAGAGAAAGTGTGTATTATTTCAGAAAGCACAAGACGTTTGATACAGGTAGAGACTCATAAGTAAAATCCTTCCAAGTGGAACAAAAATTTTAAAACCATTTTTAATTGACAAGTGCTTACTATACAGCTACAAAAAGAGATGAAGATGTTTTGACTTGTTATTTAGTATTGAGAGTAGAATCACATTAATTGATAGAAGATGGTAATCTGTTAACTCATACAATTGGAGCCAAAATCAGATATGTAATTCTTGGATAAACATCCAATGTGGCATTTTTTGGTAGAAGCCAAGCCAAGATATTATTCTCCTTTTCAACACATTCCAAGCTGTTCAACACATATAAAGTGACATGCAAGAAAGTTGTCAAATTGGCACTTGCAGATTCTTTATGTAGCAGATTTTAAAAGATGACCACCAAACACCAGACACCAAATGCTGTATAAGTGGGCATCTCTGAGCAAAGTAGGTTTGGCTAATTTCTTTGAGCTGGTAACTTCTCCAAACTGATTTAGAAGTCCTTGAGAAAAATTATGCAATGTCTGTATGTGACTCAACATCTCTTTAACAAGGAGAAGCTTCAAAGCCCAGTTTACAATGTCTGACGTGGCCCTTAAACTGATCAAGTTTGTTTAAAAAAGCTCTTTCTTTGTTGTCACTTGTCATATCCATTAATCTTACACACCCACCATCCATATTTCATTTTGCTTCTTGCTTGAAAAGCTAGAACTTTGCAAATTCTCCCGAATAATTTACACATGCAATTATAAGCAAAAGAAGAGAGGGATATGTGTTAACAAAGAACAGGCCACTTGAAGTATCAAGGAAATGATAAATGGAAACAAAAAAAAAAGAATGCAAAGATGTTGCCACATGGCGTGTCCTTTATTCAAAAGTCTGCTTTTTATTATGAAACATTACAGTTTAATAAAGCATAATATCCCTTAATTCAAATGCAAAACCGTGACTTTTTTTAATTGTCTATTACATGTTAATCACATTAAACTTCATTTTAATTGGGAACTGGTTTGAACACAATCTTGGAAGAAAGAGGTGTTTAAGGAAAGTTGTTTATTATAGGCATTGACTTGAAAATATAATATTCCTTACCCATTACATTTATATTAATTTGTTCTCAAAAAGTCCTGGGCTTGTAACAATATAGATCCATATTTCTTTTTATTTGTCATTTATGTCTGTCCTGTTACTGAAATATCTATTTTTATTATACTGTATTTTGTTCTATGCACACTCAATTCACAGAAACTCAAATGGCCACAGTTATTAATCTAACCACAGTCTTTTTCTGTAATGAGCAAACACATGAGAGAATTGAGATATTTATTAATGCACTTAAGCATTAAAAAAGTGAAATCATATTTGCTTTGTCCTCTTTGCCACTTTCTTTTACAAGAATGTCATAATAACCATAGAACATAAAGTTCATTCAAGCCTGAATACACTGTATAGCAGCAGTTGGTAGCAAAATTATGGTTCTGCTGTTTGATAATAGTTAATAAAAGTGTGAGGTAATTAATAATGACAGAATTTATCAAAGTAAAATTTACTGTACATGTAATGGTCTTTTTCTAAACGTAGCTCCATTCTAGAGTTTCATGCAACTTTTTCTAGGTGAGACTAATTTAGGAGACTATGCTATCTGTGTGGGGATCAGGTCATGTCATCTCAAAAGTTACATAGGTTGAGAGCAACCATAATTATCTCATCTACTCATTCTTGACTTTACCACAGGTCAGAACCTAAAGAAAGGAAATTCTGGACATGTAAATCATGTAATAAACAGCATTTACCATATTTTTCGGCATATAAGACGCCCCTGAGTATAAAATACACCTAGATTTAGAAGAGGAAAACAACAACAGAAAAGTTTTTGGCCTCCATATGGACCATTTGGGGCTTTTTTTCAGCCCATTTTTGAGGCTTTTTTTGGCACATTTTTGAGACTTTTTTAAACTTAAAAAAAAAAAAAGCCCTGAAAATGGGCTGAAAAAATCCTTGAAAATGGACCCCAAAATGCTCAAAAATGGGCCAGAAAAAAACCTGAAAAAGGCCCCAAAACAAGGCATGTGGACTGGAGGCCAAAAAATGGCCAGCGGATGGGCGGGGCTTCAGCAATATTTGCTGTATAAGACGCAGAGACATTTTTGCCCACTTTTTTGGGGGGGGAAGTGCGTCTTATAAGGCAAAAATATGGTAACTGATCATATACTAGCAGCAGAGTGCTAATACCTGATTTAAATTATTATGTTATATCCTTTGATTCTTGATTTTCATTCCCATACAAACACCCAAAGCTTCCCATCATCACCACTACTTCCTGGCCATATTTGCCAAATTAAGAAGATCAATAAAAGGTTTAGGAAGGATGCTCTCTAAATAACACCCTAAGTAAGAGCGTAGTTAGTCAAACATATTCTAATGGGAAGAATTACAATTCAGCATATGCTTATAATATTGTGAAAGTCCCAAACTCATCTGCCAAATAGGGTAACTTTCTATACTATTACTATGTCTAATTATGAAAGGAATTCTGTATATCACAGCTTATCTGACAATAAAATCCTCATTTTAAATTAGTTTTAAATGGGAAAATAACAAAGGTTGCTATTATAACTACCAGTAATCACAATCTGGCAAAATTGTGGACAACTATTCTCTATTCAAAAAATATCAAAGGACAAGGTCAAGGGAGATTCTGATTAGTACTTCCGGGAAGGGATTTCAAAGTCCAGCTTGACCCATAGGTGGGAGGAAGGGTCATACATGAAAATTCACATCTATAGCTGCACACGCCTGAGAACTTTTGTAACTGCAACCCCAAGATATACAGGCCACGAATAGTCTAGCCAGCTGCCTTCATTTGGGATGAGCAATGCAACGCATGTAAATGGAGACAAAAATAAGTTAAGGCATGCAATGCTCTCAAGCTGGTGGGAAGTGGGAAGGCAGTATCATATCACGTGGCAGCATCTTGGTATCTGTCAACACAACATTTTGTCCCAAAGGAACCCCAGCCAAAAGGAAAGAAAGATTCATGTAGTACATAGGCAAGGTCCAAAACAAAAAGGTTGAAATGAAATTAAAAACACTCTGACAAAGTTGCTTCCCAAGAAGCATAGATGGTATAAGAGATCTGCTGAGCTTCCGAGCTGTTCTCTGAAGAGTGATTCATGGCTATAGTATTTCTCACATCATGTCTCCAACTCCAGCCATCCACCTGCCCCTTATCTTCTTAGATCAGTGTTTCTCAACCTTGGTAGCCTGAAGATGTGTGAACTTCAATTCCCAGAGTTCCTTGGCCAGCATAATTCTCTAATCAATTCTGGGAGTTAAAGTCCACACATCTTCAAGCTGCCATGGTTGGGAATGTTCTGGATTTTCAAACTGAAACATTATCCATTTTCTGCCAGATTAAAAAAAATGTATGTGCAATATTTTCTAGTTCTGACCAACTTGGTCATAATGGCTGACTTTCTAAAATAATGCTGCCACCTAACTAGAGTACTTCTCAGCTAGAGATATGCAATCCAATCTCAAATATCCCAATCCAAAAATGAGATTTTGCAAGGTCAGAACATTTCAGCCTCAAAATATGTTGACCACATCTATTATATTCTAATACTGAACTGGCAACAGAAACCTTGTGTGAGGGCATCTTATTTAACCATTTAGCATATGGTTTACAGATGATATCTTACAACTCCTGTTTCATTAATAAAAAATTCAACACATATTTTGTAAACACGTCAACTTGTAAATATAACACTGCCCAACAGATACTTGCCATCAAAGCTTACACCAGTACATACTCAACACTACTCATCTCCCTTTCTGCATGGCTAGAAAAAAAGAAGAAGAGGTGTTTATTTTTGAGATTAGCCACAATTTAATGTACTATTCAGGCCCTAAACTGCACTTGGTTTAACACAGAATGTAGGTCCAAGTTTAAAAACCCAATTTCACTGGATGATACTACATGTTGTCTCAATTACCCAAAGTAAAATCAGATTATACAGGTAATACATAAACAATTCTTAAACATTTGACATGTTTCAGATTGATCACTGTTTATCAAGAGTCATACAAAACTACAGTGAGATTAATTTAAAATAGAAGTGAACATTTTGGAGCTCTTTCTTACAAGTACAATAAAACATCTGAGTTTGCAGGAAGCCAAATATGTTCTCATATTTATCTGCTGTGCTTATTACACTACCAACCATCTAAGTTGGTAGTGTAATCATAGGTTAACTCAACCAATTCATAATGAATACATATAACCAAGATATAATCACATCAATAAGGTTGGTCCAACATAGATGAATAAAATCTATACCTGCACACATCCTAAATAGACAACTTGACATCTTCATTACATTTTTAGACAACTACTGCATGTTGTATAATGGTTTTCAGACACAGAAAAAAAGATGGTAAAGCAAATTCTATCAACCAGGGATATATCAAGCCTTCAAACAAAAAATGCTTCAAGACTGTACAGGAGTTGTGGCTATTCATGGGCATGCTTGCAAACACAACAGGAGCAGCTTGCTAAGCAGTGGTGTGAAACAGGAAAAAGATGCAGCTGCTTCAGCATATTCAAAAAACGATGCCTTGAACAAGCTTCAGTGTTTTGTTAAAGCATCTCTTTCAAAGGATTTACACAGTCCTCTTGGACAACATGGAAGACAGCTGCTGTAAGACAGCCATACTGTCCACAGAAATAAGAAACGGTAGAGCTCCATGGGACTTCAATAAATGCAGCAATGTGAGAAGGAAAGCACACACCACATGAAAACAGTAGGCCCAAAAGTGACACCTGATGGATAGAGAAACTCTCCTGATTCACATTTTGATCCTGCTTTGTGCGTAGGTAGCAAATCTTGAAGCATAAGTTAAATGCAAACATGCTTCTGTTTTTCTCAAACCATTTATGAAACTGTTCAAACATCAAGGGTAGGACGCATCAGTGCCACTATACAGAATAAAATGGAGGGGGATACTTGGATCTGTCAAATCCAGTAATGTATTACACCAAGATAAAGATAAAGATTTTCCTGTCCAGTCATGTCCAACTCTACAGGAAGGTGCTCATCTCCATTTCATAGCCGAGGAGTCAACACTGTCCAAAGACATTTCCGTGGTCATGTGGCCAACATCTTTAACTGCTGAACTATTGCGTCTCCACAGTACTATATACTGGGTTGGAAAGAATCAGGTTCCAATCTTTGCTTACAGTAATACTCACTGGTTAACTTTATCCAATCACTATCTCTCAATATAATACATTTCCAGAAAGTTTTGAGAGAAAGCAAAGGGAATGAAATGTGTAAAGTACCTTAAGCTTCTGGAATAAAGGAGAGGGTATAAATTCAAGAAATTTTTAAAAAAATCAAACGCAAATCATTTATTGTATGAATAGGCAACCAGATGTTTTGTACCCACTTTGGTCTTCAACTCCACTATTTTCTAGGCAGCTTACTGTACTCCATATGGGTGTTGATTTCCAACCATTGTCTTAACCTGCTATATAACAAGTTACTGGCAGTTGTCACATTGTCAATATCAGCTAAGTATTGGTAATTTGTTTAGAAATGTACATGATGCCCACTCCCTTAATGGACTACAGACCATTATATAGCAAATATTCTTGCCAGCCTCTTCTGAAAAGTGACTCAAGCACTAACTCTCACTTTTAAAACTTTGGGACATCTTCCCAACATCAAGGATTTTGCTAGCTTTAAATCTCTTAGAACTTAATGAGCTATGTGTTGAGTCTAAGGGGTTTCAGTGTGCCAGCTTAATGCCGCACAAGACTAATTCAAGCTTTACTACAAAGGAAAAATTCATCACTTGATACAAAAGCTTTAGGAAAAGGTCCATACCCAAGAAGGCAAAGTGTTATCCATCATCAATGACAATTAAACACAAATATCACATGAGACAGATAAGATTATTTAGCTCACTTAACTCTTTAAATAGCTCTTTATAGAATAAAATTATTTGCCTTTGGTTTACAAAAAAGTGAAATGCAAACACAGCAGGCCATAGCACACTCTTTCTCGCATATATACACACACAGCTCATGAGCTCTGCAGAATAAACTAGATAAATTAGGTATAAATTTTGATTTATTTTTTCAAATCTGCACATAACTTTGCATCTCCAAATAAAGAATTTAAATTTTACTAGATTTTTTTTTAAAGGAAAAGTCACAGCTTTTAGTTCAAACATTTAGTTCAAATGTTTGGAGATCAGGGCTGAGTATCACTTCAACTGCAGGAAGTACGCTTGAAGAAACAAAATATATATTTCCACACCAGTAGCAAAGAACAGCACAACCTCTTAGCCTCCCTCCCTCAGTAACAATTCAACCAGCAATCAAATGATTTAAATCATGAAGTTATTGTTCTGCTTCCCATCTTTAGCAATTCAGTAGCAACACTGGCCAAGAGAATAACTGAATGGTTTTTGGTAGAAAATCCAAATACTGACAGTGTGTAGTGTATTTTCCTAGGGCTTCTTCCTCCATTCCTCAATAACATTTTGTAATTACAAGACTGTAAATGGGAGAGGCATCTCTACTAGCAGCAAAGATTGCAATACCTTAAAAGCAATTGCTTAAGCAAAACAATCCACCTTACAAAGGCTCAGCTCTAAGTGACAAACGATTTACACCAAGGCCTTTTCTTTCCATAAGGGACAAGGAAGTGACAGACAGCAAGTATGTTTGGAAACTACCCTGTTAAGGTAAAAGCCTAACAATCTAACCTTTTGAGCCTTTTGACTCAATACAACTTTCTCTAACCTCTCTGTGCACCTTTGGTGCCAAGATAAATGTATTCATGAATGACTGGCCCATAAACCCCCTTGCTGGAATTACCTTCCTACAGTATTAAACTGCCAGGTTTCCCCCCCCCCCCCACCTTTCCCTACCTCCCATATCTTACACTTTCTACTCAATGGCTCCATATTTGCATGTATGTGTTTGTTTCCCCACCCATGTTTGTTTTGCCAGGTAAGGCTGCACCAGTTCTTCTAACCCCAATGGTGTCCCACTGGATCCACGGTGACCTTTAAAAACCAAGGTTTCCGTTACTACCACATACAGATTGACAGACAACCTGGACACTCACTTTTAAGGGCCACAATGAGCGCCTTTCCATCCTTGATCAGCTCCTTGATGAACTTGTTGGTCTTGTCCAGCTCCGCTTCGTGAGACTTTAGCCTTTCTCTGAACTGGGGGCTGTCCAAACAGCAGTCGCTAAACTCCAAGGCAGGTAGCCCCATGATTTCCCAAAGCCCGTCCAAAGCCAGACTTACGGCTAAAAGCAACCAGCTGCAAGAGAAACGTCCAGGAACGGGAAACCTTTCCTTTTAAAGCACCTTAAATCGAAAGGGCAGAACCACCAACCAAGGTTGAAAAAAAAATGTATCCAGTCCGTCCAGCAAAATGCAAAAACAAATATATATATTTTTTTTTAAAAAAATCATCCGTTTTTGTACTGGTCAGCATCCGCAGACGTCAGGGAGTCTATTTGTCAACTCCCGAAGCAGACCCCGAAAAGGCTCCAAAGGAAGGAAGGTCTTGCACCGAGGGCTGTTTTCACGCACGCCGGAGGCGAGGGGACAGAAGCCGTCCGAAGGAGGGAGAAACGGCGTTGCCGGAGCAGCAAAACGCTACCGCAGCACCGCTGCTCGCGGCCACATTTTCCAAACACGCTGCAAACTCGGGGGCGGTGCGGTGGCGGCTGTTGCCGGAACCTCTCCAGCTCTTCGCCGGCTCTGCCTTCGCCGTCGCTTGCCGCCGCAGCAGCAGCCTTTGGAGAAACCCAACCCCGCACGCTTTGCCCCAAGTGGGGGGCCTCCCCAAAGCAGAAGCCCTCGGATCCTCTCAGCTCAGCGCAGCCACCTCCGACGGCATCCGGGATCCACCGGGACCCTGCGCTTCCCCATTGGAACGCGGGCGATCATTTTCCTACTGCTCTGCCCGTTGGAACGTTTGTGGAAAGAGAGAGGGGGGGGATTTTTTTTTGGGGTGGGTTTTTTTTTTTTTTGGTCCCACCCCCGACCCAGACACGGCCCCGCCTCTTGCACCAGCGGGAGCCAATCAGAACCCGCACGGCTCCTGGAGCAAAGAGGAGGGAAGCAAGATGCCCTGCGAAGACAAGACCGGCTATGCCGGGAGGGGGGCGGGAAGTGAGAGGGGGAGTGGCCAGAGGTATGTCAAACCGCATGGAGCTGATCCCCACCCCTCCCTTCCCGCCTTCTTAAAGACATACCCTCCGGAATGGAGGGAGGGAGGGAGGGAGAGGAGAGGAGTGGCGAAGGCTGGGTTGCTCAAGGGCGTTTCTGGTAAACCTGTTGCTGCAGTGCAGGATGAAGGAGGAAAGCACCTTACGGATGAAGGAGGAAAGCGCCTTACGGTGCACCCGGGAGCTGCGCTTGGAGACGGAAGGGAGAGTATGCACGCTCCTTGGACCCTTTAAGAGTGAGAGATCTTCAGTGAGGGATCACCTTCAGCGACAGTGAGGGATCACCTTCACGCTGGCCTTGGCATATAAGGGAGCAACTGGCCTTTTTATAAAAGGGATCCTTTCCACCTTTCCCTCCGCAAATGAGGTTCCCCCTTTGCACACTCAAATGCTTGGCTTGCCTGCCTGCCTGCCTGCCTGCCTGCCTCTGACGCTCAGATTATTTTCTGGCTTTTACAGCATGCGATTCTTGCCTTCTGCAGAGAAAACGGAATAAGCAGGATGACCTGCTGAATTTGAGCATACCTTTCCCCCCCCCCCCCCTGTCTTCTGCTGGTTTGAAAAGCTAGCCAGGAGCCTAAGCTTGGTTAGCACTTAGGCAGGAGAGCATTGACAAGAGCTAAGCTGGAAATAAGACAATAGCAAAAAAATAAATAAATCCCTGTGGTTCTTCCTTCTCTCAAAAAGATCCTACACAAAAAGATCCTACACAGACATGGTCATGAAATCCCCAAGAACTGAGCTTGATTCCAAAGAGATTGTCTCTCCCTACCCATACTGCATATGTTCTTGAGTCATCTGAAAGAAGGTGATTGCAAGCCACACCCAATATACATACATTCGGTAGATGAATTGCCCTTTATTTTTTGCCCAAAACATATCACATGATGTGACCAATTATTATTTATTGTACAGGACTTTAGACATTATTATTGCCCTTCTGAAAGACATCTGAATCAAAATTTTAGATCACGTTAATTCTAAAGAGTGTTAAATTGACAGCCAAATTTTAGATCACATTAATTCTGAAGAGATTTAAATTGACAGCAAATTAAGAGACAATTGAGAGTCAAATTCAATGCTTGGAGCAGGACCTATCTGAATCGGAGTCACGGGACAAATATTTCTTTGCTGTCCACCAAAACATGCTACTTAATAAAAGAGGGACACAGGCACTCCTTGAAGCATTTCATCTTACAAAATTGCTCACAGGCCCTTTCATTTAAATGATTTAGAATAGTTCTGTACAGTCTGTGCAATGAAAAGACAAGGCAAACTGCAGATTTGACTTTCCTTAGAATGAAATTGGAGTACTTCTGGCATTTTTATATTTTTAACTTTTCTTTAATCAAGGCCAACAACTTAAAATATCTTGAAAGAAGTAAAAAAAATTCCGGACGGGCATACAGTAATACTAAAACAGACAATAACAAAGTACAGTAATAGGTTATTATGCTCTATAACCAGCAGGGAATTAGCATTATTTTTAATGTTATAAATCACACTTAAATGAAGACTAAAAGCAGTACTATATTTGGTTGCACATCTCTAAAGAAATATTTGAGTGCCTCTGCCAAGATGCATGCCAAGGTTTTATGTAGCCCAACCAATAATGGGCTGGCCTCTATAAGAACCTTAGTCTCCTATGTTGAAATTACGGTAGGAACCATAAAAAAATGCTGTCCAGATTTCAGTTCACTCTCTAGTTTTGGCAAGAATGACGGCTGGATATTTTGTCCAGGTTGCAATTACTATGTCCCCCAATTCTGCTTTACTGCTGCTACCCTAGGTAAGGAAGCAAGCATCAAAAATGTTCCTTTCTTCAGTCAGATTTTTTAGGACATGAGGTCAACATTGATACCCTTTCGAAGGAGCCTCTTTTGAGGACTCCTCCCCCTTTTAATTGACATTCTCCCATCTGTCACAATGACACCCTCATTGATAGAGAGGTGTTGGGAGATCATCAGATTTCCTGTCACTTGTTCAGAAGAGGAAACCTGCAGAATTCTTTTTAATTCCACTTGGTTTAAAAAGAAGTTCCACCTTCCTTCATTCTAAGGTGAACCGTAAAACAAAATAAAACAAAACAGTCAAACCAAACCAAACAAAACATGAAAAAAGTCCATCCTTTCATAAGTCTATTTTAAAAAATCAGCTTTTATGTATTTTATCATGTTAAATATTTATTCCCTTTCAGTGCCTTAGTTTTTTCACCAGGTGGTTATTGCATTGCAGAAGCAAGACATACTACAGGTAGTCTTCGACTTACAGCCACAATTGAGCCCAATCTGCTAAGCGAGACTGTTGTTAAGTGAGTTTTGCCCCATTTTATGACCTTTTCTTGCCACAGTTGTTAAGTGAATCACAGTTCACTTAACTGTTGTTAAGTGAAGTTGTTAAGTTAATCACATTAATTCTGAAGGTTGCAAAAAGTGACCACATGACTCTGGGTCACTGCAACCGTCATAAATATGAATCAGTGTCAGAATTTTAATCATGTGACCATGGGAACGCACAATGGTCATAAGTGCAAACAATGGTCATAAGTCATTTCTTTTCTGCCATTATAACTTCTTAAATGAATGGTTGTAAGTTGAGGACTACCTGTATCCAGTCATTAGCTTCCATGGATAAAATGTTAGCCAATCATTCTAGACCAGACATGGGCAAACTACAGCCCACGGGCCACATCCGGCCCGTTGGGCTTTTTAATCCGGCCTGCCGAACTAATTACTAGCAGGAACCATCCCAACGAAAAACTAAGCATTATGTGCTCTGAAGTAAATTATTAACTCAGATGGTAAAATACTCGTTGATCACATTA